>LPNX011164010.1:11382-45685 GCA_001517045.1 Pseudotsuga menziesii | reverse complement strand
CCAACGGGCTATGGAAATTGCTTTTGCAGGGGAAATTGGGAATTTTGTAGTAATCTACATGGATGATATCACAGTCTATTCAAAATCTGACAAAGAGCATCTGCGTCATCTAGAGAAAGTTTTCATGAAATGTAGGAAATTTGGCATATCATTGAACCCAAAGAAGTCCAATTTTGCATTGGAAGAACAAAATTTGTTGGGCCATATAATATCAAAAGATGGAATAAAAATTGATCCTGAAAGGGTGAGTGCAATTTTGAAAGTGGGTGAACCCAGGAGCAAAAAGGAGATACAATAATTCTTGGGGCAGGTAAATTTTTTGAGAAGGTTTGTGCCAAGTTTTGCTAAGATATTAATGAATACCACATTACTAAGAGGGAAAAATGCATTTCTGTAGGAATATCCAAACAAGGTTCTTCTGGATAGTAATCCCGTCAATGGAAGGTACCTGAAACATTACCTGTCCTAAGGAGGAAGGTAAAATTTGTACTATAGCCTGTAAATACTTATTTCTCTTTACAAAGTTAACATGAATGGTAAGCCTAATGTATTTGAAGCCCACATTGAAGGCCCTAAGGTAAAGGAGGCATGCTTTCTTTTCTCAAAAAAAAAATAATATATCTACAAAAAACAAAAGATGAGTTTTCTGAAAGTTATTGTAAAAAATAAAAAAAAAACAGGCACCTGGTCTATGAGTTCTTTGATACCTCGCAGGGAGGATATCATCCCTAGCTGGAGCCAGCTGTTAACACCATTATTTAGCAGGGGAGCAAAAATACCATGGTGGGGAGAAAATAATGGTCATTTTTCAAACTTTCGTTAAATTTTATAGTATGAAAGCATGGTAAAAGGCAAAAAACGATGATTTGTCAAAGGATCTAACGGTGAGAAGCGAAAAGGTGAAGATCAATGGTCTGTATTATATCCGCTCCCTAAAATATGCGAAGAAGATAAGTATATGCGGGTGTTTAACATAGTATATGGATCAATGGTCTTCGATCCAACCAAATGAGATCTGCGGTCTGTATAAGCTCCGCTTTGAGAACCCACGCGCTTGTTAAAATGACGAAGCTTGGCGGAATTGAGTGCATGTCACTTGATCCAACGATGGAGAAATAAAGGTAGATTCAATCAACGGTTGTGGATGAATCCGGAGCATAAAATTTCATGATGGATAAGACCACGACGCTCAGCGAAATTTGATACGTGCCACCTGATCTGACGGCAGAGAAATAAAGGTGAAATCAATCAATGGTCACAGATAAGCCCGGAGAGGGAAGGTGCACGACAGATAAAGGTAAAGAGCGGTTGGAGAATATAAACCACTATCTACGTGGCCAATTGTACAAAAGTTGTATCTCTAAAGTTCGTTGCCAATTTCTATCCAGTATTTTAAAAGAGGGTCATTCATTAGACAGTCTTTTCCTACCTTACCATGTTCATATTTTCGAAAATGAAGTTCAATTAGTGGTATCCATGGTTTGTCAAATTTTGGGTCTTCACGATGATTGTCACGTAACTGAAGTCATCATTGGGTTTTTGTTAAAAATGAGTTCATTTGGTTCAGAGTCTCAATCGGTTCCTGTATTTAGTCTAGATGAGTACTTGGTGGAAGAAATACACCTTCAGTTAAGTGAATTCCTGAAAGTTCGGTTCTTTAAATTTCAAACTTACCTGTTGAACATGTTGCTGTGTTCAAATGTCACTGAATTACAGTTTTTGAGTACCATCTTCTCTTTTGATTTGCCCAAGCAGATTAGCATGTTTGAGTTTGCTAATTCAATCATGTCAGAGATATATAAAATGTTGTTCGATGAAGCACTGCCCCGTGTGTTATAAGATATGAAATGTCTGATGCAGTCCTCGCCTAAGGATCGAGTCGGAGACTGGTTCCTGCATAAAGATTATACTGTTTTGAGGATATATGGATTCATTGGGGAACCATATAAGTTACCTTTTTTCCTCACTCCCAGAGTTTTTGCATTGGATTTCATGAGGCAAAGGCTACACTCAGAGGAAGAACATTTTGGAGCCTTTAAAAAATCTTCAAATATTAAATTCCCTCTCAAGGTTGGCTCCTTTATTTTCAAAAATAAAGGTGCCTTAGTGTTTATTGAAAGGTTATTGGGAAACATGGAATTTCAAAAAGAGTCGAAGGAAAATTATGATCCTCACCACATAATTTCCCTAAGGAAGCAGGCCAACAAAAACAAACCTTTTGATCACCAGTTTATTGAAGGATTGAATGAAACAACAAATTTGTTGCAGTTTATGGAAATTCAAGGGTCCGGTGGAAATGAAAGTGCTTTACCAATTACAGTATCACAAGTGTCAAAAGGTCCTAATGTTTTGATTAAGAGGAGTCTATCTGAGATTGAAAGCATGGAAGTAGATGAAGATGGGTCACACAAAAAGGCGATTTTTTTACAAGTTGGTGGAGTTTCAAGTAAAGAAATTTTTGACGATTTTAAGAAAGTTTCTTTAGTCCCAACTAAATCTGTATAAATAAATCAATTTTCTTTCAAGGATGTAGATAGTTCAGAACCAAGCTTAATTTTTAAGTCCAAAGAGGAACTCAAGGCCAATTACATGGAGAAAAGAAAGCAGTCTCTAGAATAGACAAGAAGTTTTCTCCCAAGGGTAAGGAATTTAAGCAATCCAAAAACCTCTTTGATTTCTTCCCGAGATACAGAAAGAAACACCTTCAAATTGGCCATGGTTAATGATAAAAAGATGACAAAGATGGAAGTAAGGTTGTACAAGATTAGTGTACCTGACAAGATACAGCTTCATAAGAAAATAAGTGATATTATTTATTCAGATCTGTTACAGGCTATGATGAGAATCAATAAACTACAAATTTTGGTAGATAAGTTAGAGATTCAATTGAAACATGAAAGAGTTGAAAATAAGGCCAATACCATTCAGATTAAAAAGCTACAAGCAGATATTATCAGTTCATGCAATGAGAAAGATAACACCCAAGCTGTCAGAAGAATGTTGGAAGAAAAAGACAATGCTCTCCAAGTTCTGAATAAAAAATTGAAGATCCCAGGCTTTGAGCATGTTCAATCATCTGAACTTTTGGCACTGCAAGAAGAGAAAGACAAGATGCAACAGGAGATGATGGAGCATAAATGAAAAGCTATCGAGTTGCAGGAGGAAAAGCACAGATGGGAAGCCCAACGAAGTGAACTGATATCTCAAATTGCCTTAATGAAAATGGGACCAAAACGAAGAAAAGGAAATCATGGAAGAATTTATGAGTCAAACTCCTATTGATGAGGACCTGTCTATTGTAAATATTGATAAACCATTGAATGACTTTTCTGCGGATGACTTGTCAATACCTATGTCCTAGGTCAGCTTAAAGGATGAAGAAATAAAATAGTTAAAGGCAGAGAATGAAAAGATCAAGTATGAATTGGCCAAAGTAAGTGAGAATAAAAATAAAATATTGCAAGACAAGAATCAGCTACAAAAGAAATTCAATGAACTAAAAGAAAGAAACATTGGGAAAGGTCCTCTCCAAGGGGAAAAGAACATCATTTGGGACACCTTATCTATAGAAATCACTAAATTCAGGCACCATCTGAACTTTATCGATGATCAAAACATATTGATCAATTTGGATCACCAAAGACTAAAGTTAGTGAATGAACACATGGAGAGAAGACCCCTTACCACAGCCCATAACACACTGAATTTTCTAAATTCATTGACATACCAGAAATTACATGATATGGGAATAAAGGATAGAATATCAATAGTTCTGTGGGCTAAAAGATTTATCCACAAGCACCATTTAATGAAGACGTTCCACGACAAGGCAAATGAAATGCTTTCAGAGGTTAGTAGCTTCAAGCAGGTTTTCAAAGAGCTATTTGAGGATGGCCTACCATCCTTTTGGGATGAGGAAGGATGGATGTTCTCTCAGGACCACTATCACAACTTGTTAGTTCAAATCCGCATGGATCATTCCAAATTTGATGATTTGGAAAAAGGCCTAACAGGGAAAGCTATTGTGGACAAATTGACGGAGGATTTAGAAATCTTACAAAAGTTCCTAATCACCAGGAGAGGATTTCCCAAAGTATCATACGAAGCTTACATGGAGTTGGAAGTGTCAATTCGAGAGATGATGGAATATGACATCCCAAGCACAGAGCAATGGAAAGCTGTCGAAAGGTTCAGGAAGACAAAATACATCCTTCATTCATGAGAACATATGTTGCGTGCCAAGGAGCTGATTGGACGAGGACCTGTTACCAAGTTGATTTTAGCTTAATGATTTGTTAGGATTGAAGCTGTAGTTTATTCCTAAAAGTTAGGAATTCAGTTACAAGACTTTAATTAAGCCGATCATTCAGCTATGAATCTTCTTGGAATATCAAATCATTTTATGTATATATTTGCATCTATTTTATGAGATGGGGGTTGGAACCCGTCCGGTTGTTAAGTGTTTTGAAAGACATATATTTTTGAGCAAGAAATTGAATGCAAAGAGATTATTAGAGATTCCTGCGCCATTTGTATTACAGTCTGTGCTTCTTTATTTGTGATTGTTTTTCCTGTGTTCACTCCATTTTGTTTTCTTCATATTTGGAACCAAGTGTTAAATGATTGGAATTCATATTCATTATGCTCTAGTCATTGTTTCAAATATTTTATAAACCTTTCTGCTAAAGTCAATATTGAATTCATATTTTGATGCTCTGTATTGATGGACTGTGCTCTACTTCTTCTTCTCTAAATGGATTAAATGAATGACTGTGACCGAATGGTTATCTTACCTCTGATGAGCTTCTGTGCATACAATTTTCTATTATTTATTTATATGTGACTCCATGCCCAATGGTTATGTGTATTGTTTCAACCACCTCTATAATCTTTGAGTGTTGATATATATTTTTGGCCTTGTAAAATCTGTATTCGAGAGATCCGTCTCTGGAAAGAAAAGCCAGTTTCTTTCTAAAAGTGGTTTTTGTTGTTACCTTGAGATTTACCTCTTACAACCTGGGTAAATTCTGAGTGTTAACACTCCCTACCTCTATTTATATGTTTAAGGAAGAGTTAGGGGCAAATACAAAGTAGTTACAACTGAAGGAGTCAGTTGCATAGCTACCCAAACTACCCAAATTTCAAAAGACCTATTTTTTGACATTTTTAAGAGGCATATGCGGGTTGCAAAAACAACAGTCATGTACACGAGGAGTACACACATGTTGCAATGTAGAAAAGTCACTTATTTAAGGTGTACATGACTATTATATATAGCAACTCGTGTACGTATGTAGGTTTTCCTTAAGTAAAGTTGCGTACACATGAAAAACTCATTTTTAGGGTATTCTTGGGCATTTTCAGACTTTGCTATATTCTGGAAAGTTTTAGCTGACAGAAATATATTTCCAATAGTGTAGAGATGAGGTCAAACGGAGTTACAAAACTCAAGATATGGGTCCTCCAAGTTAGGTGGTTTTTCAGTGACTTTTAGTGACTTTTCATGAAGTGTCGTCATGCGACGAAAACATACAAAAGTGGTCATAGGCAGAGGTGTGTCATTTTGAGCTATAATAGTTAGGTGATGGGTTTATAGAGAGAGAGAGTCTGGAGGTTAAGAATTTAGGGAGAGATAGAGAGAGATTGGGGATTAGGGGTTTGGAGAGAGAAAGAGACAATTATTGAATATTAGAGGTTTAGAGAGAGAGAGGGAGACTGTAAGTCGAGGGTTAGGGATATATTCATGGTTTATAGAGAAAGATAATAGGGGTTAGGGGTTTGAAGAGTGAGAGAGATAGAAAGAGAGGTATTGGTGGTTAGGGGATTAGAGAGAAGAAAAGGTTTTAGGCCAAGTATTTAGATATAGATATATTAGGTGTTAGGGGTTCAGAGAGAGAAAAACAAAGAGAGAGAGAGAGAGAGAGAGAGAGAGAGAGAGCGAGAGAGAGAGAGAGAGAGAGGGTTAGTGTTGGGGGTTATGGGTTTGGAGAGTGAGAGAGATAGAAAGAGAGACATTGGTGATTAGAGGTTTACAGAGATAAACATATAGTGTAGTCTAGGGGTTGAGAGAGAGAGAGAGAGGGGGATGGAGAGGATGGGGTTAAGGGGTTTAGAGAGAGAGAGAGATTGGGGGTTACAAATTTAAAGAGGGGGGGAGATAGAGACATTAGATATTAGTGTTTCAGAGAAAGAGATATTAGAGGTCATGGGATTAAATAGAGACTATAATAGAAATAGAGATATTAAGGGTTATGGGATTAGAGAGAGAGAGGAAGGAGGGAGAGAGTGATTTGATGTTAGGGATTTGGAGATAGAGATAGATTAAAGGTTAGGGGTTTAGAGAGAGTGAGAGACATACATAGAGGGATTTAGATTATAGGATAGGGGGGAGAGAGAGAGGGAGAGAGGGAGATATTGGGGTTAGGGGGTTAGAAAAATATATAGATATTTTGAGATTTCAGAGAGAGAGAGAGGGTTAGGGGTTTAGAGAGAGAGATTGGGGGTTAAGGGTTTAGATATATAGATAAATAGTGTGTATGAGAGAGATATTGGGGGTTAGATGTTTAGAGAGAGAGAGGGAAAAAGAGATATTCATGGTTGGGGGTTTAGAGAGAGAGAGAGAGAAATATTTAGGGTTAGGGGTTTAGAGAGAGAGAGAGGGAAAATGAGATATTTGTAGTTGGGGGTTTAGAGAGAGAGAGAGAATGGGGGTTAATGGTTTAGATATACAGAGATATATATAAAGAGAGAAAGATGAAAATAGATTAGGGTTTCAGAGTTTTGAGAGAGATATTGGTGGTTCGAGGTTGAGAGAGAGAGATAGACGGACAGAGAAGGATTTAGGGTTATAGGATAGGAGAGAGAGAGAGGGGGGGAGAGAGGGAGAGGTTGGGGTTAGGGGTATAGATAAATATATAGGTAGATTTAGATTTGAGAGAGAGAGAGGGTTAGAGGTTTAGAGAGAGACATTGGGGGTTAGGGGTTTAGATAGATAGATAAATAGCGAGAGAGAGAGATTAAGGGTTAGATGTTTAGAGAGAGAGAAAGAGATATTGGTGGTTATGGGTTTAGAGAGAGAGAGAGATATTGGTGGTTAGGGGTTTAGAGAGAGAGGGATATTTAGGGTTAGGAATTTAGAGAGAGACAGAGAATTAGGGTAAGGAATTTAGAGAGATAATTTAGAGAGACAGAGAATTAGGGTAAGGAATTTAGAGAGAGAGAATGGGGGTTATGCATTTATAAACATGGAGGGTGTTAGAGAGAGAGTGAAAAAGAGTTGGGATTTTAGAGTGAGAGAGATAAATAGAGACAGAGACAAAGATCGCGGGTTAGGTTTTTAGAGAGAGGGAGATTGGGGGTTAGGGGTTTAGAGAGAGAGAGAGAGAGAGAGAGAGAGAGAGATTTGAGTTTATAGGTTTATAAAAAGAGATATAAATTGGGGGTTAGATGATTAAAGAGATGGAGAGAGAGAGAAATAAAAGGATAAAAATATAGATATATGTGGTTAGGGGTCTATAGAGAGAGAGTGAGAGAGATATTAGGGGTTAGGGATTTAGAGAGAGATATAGAGATTAGGGGTTAGGGGTTTAGAGAGTGAGATAGAGTGTGGGAGAGAGAGACAGAGATTGTAGGTTAGGGTTTAGAGAGAGAGATATTGGGGGTTAGGGGTTTAGAGAGTGAAATAGAGAAGGAGATAGAGGGTTAGGGGGAGAGAGAGAGAGAGAGAGAGAGAGAGAGAGAGAGAAAGAGGGATTGGGAATTATGGAGTTAAATAGAGAGAGAGAGAGAGAGAGTTCTTAGAGGTTAGGGGTTTAAAGAGAGAGAAGGAGGGATTGGGGGAAAAGGGCTTAGAGAAAGAGAGAGATAGAGAGAAGGGGAGTAGAGTAGAGAGAGAATGGGGGTCATGGTTTTATAGAGAGAGAGAGAGAGAGATCACGGGTTAGGGTTGTAAAAAGAGAGAGAGAGAAGGAGAGGGAAGGAGGCAGCGAGAGAGAGAGAGAATGTGGGTTATAGGTTTAGAGGGAGAAATAGATTGGAGGTTAAAAATTAAGATAGATAGGGAGAGAAATAGAGAAATATAAGGAGAGAGATTGGGGGTTAGGAGTTTAGAGAGAGAGAGAGAGAGAGAAGGTTGGAGGTGTAGAGAGAGATTGGGAGTTAGGGATTGAGAGAGAGAGAGAGAGAATGAATATTGGATATTTAGAGAGATAATGGGGGTTAGGGGTTGAGAGAAAGAGAGAGAGATTGAGGATTAGGGGTTTAGAGAGGAAGAGAGAGAAACATATAGATTGGGAGTTAGGTTTTAGAGAGAAAAGTAGAGGGGGGTTAGGGATTGAGAGAGAAGGAGACAATGATTGGTGGTTAGGGGTTTAGATATAGAGATAGAATTGGGATTAGGGGATTAGGGGATTAGATATGTAGAGAGATAATATGTGGGTTAAGAGTTTAGTTTCCTAGAGATACATATAGATATATAGAGAGAGAAATTGGTGGTTAGGGGTTTAGAGAGAGAGATTGGGGGTTAGTGGTTTAGAGAGAGAGAGAGAGCTTGGGGTTTAAGTGTTTAGAGAGATATTTGGGGTTGGGGGATTATATAGAGAGAGAGAGACATTAAGAGAGAGTGTGAAAGAGAAGGATATAAAGATATATATTCATGGTTAGGGGTCTATAGAGAGAGTGAGAGAGATTAGGGGGTAGGGGTTAAGAGAGAGATATAGAGACTAGGGGTTAGGGTTCTAGAGTGAGAGATTAGGGGTTAGGGGTTTAGAGATAGAGAGAGATATTGTGGGTTAGGGGTATAGAGAGAGAAGGAGAAGGAGATTGGGGGTTAGGGGTTTAGACATATAGAGAGAGAGATATTGGAGGTTAGGAGTTTATGAGTTAGGAGCTTAGAGAGAGAGAGAGAGAGAGAGGGAAACAGTGATTGAGGATTAGGGGTTTAGAGATAGAGATAGAATTGGGGTTAGGGGATTAGATATATAGAGAAAGAATATGTGGGTTAAGAGTTTAGTTTCCTAGAGATAGAGAGAGAGAGAGAGATTGGTGGTTAGGGGTTTAGAGAGAGAGAGAGATTGGGGGTTAGGGGTTTAGAGAGAGAGAGAGGTTGGGGGTTAAGTCTTTAGAGAGATATTTGTGGTTGGATATTTTGATAGAGAGAGAGAGAGAGAGAGAAATTTAAGGTTGGGAGATTATCAAGAGAGAGAGAGATGTTAAGAGAGAGTGTGAAAGAGAAAGATAGAAAGATATATAATCATGGTCACGGGTCTACAAAGAGAGTGAGAGAGATTAGGTGGTAGGGGTTGAGAGAGACATATAGAGATTGGGGGTTATGGGGAGAGAGAGAGAGTGGAAGGAAAGAGAGAGAGAGAGAGAGAGAGAGAGAGAGAGAGAGAGAGAGAGGTTTAGAGAGAGAGATTAGGGGTTAGAGGCTTAGAGAGAGTGAAATAGAAAGACAGAGATTAGTGGTTAGTGTTCTAGAGAGAGAGATTAGGGGTTAGGAGTTTAGAGATAGAGAGAGATATTCTGGGTTATGGATATATAGAGAGAAGGAGAAGAAGGTTGGGGTTTAGACAAAGAAATACAGTGAGAGAGAGAGAGAGGGAGAGAGAGAGAGAGATTAGGGGTTAGAGGTTTAGAGAGGGATAGAGGGAGAAGGATTGTGTTAGGAATTTAGAGAGAGGGGGGTTTAGGGGTTTAGAAAGAGATAGATAGGGATTAGGGTTATGGATTTATATAGATAAATAGAGATATATTGGAGGTTAGGGGTTTAAAAATAGAGGGAAATAGAAAGAGAGAGAATGGGGGTTATGGTTTTAGGGAGAGAGAGTAATATAGAGAGAGATATTGGGGATTAGTGCTTTAGTGAGAGAGAGAATGGGCGTTAGGGGTTTAAAGAGAGACAAAGAGTGAGAGATATTGAGTTAGGGGTTTAGAGAGAGAGATAGAGGGATAAGGGCTTATAGAAAGAGAGGCATAGAGATATGGGGGCTAGGGGTTTAGAGAGAGACATAAAAGGAAAGAGAGATTGGGAGTCAGGGGTTTAGAGAGAGAGAGAGATTATGGGTTAGAGGTTTAAAGAGATATGTATATAGAGAGAGATTAGTGATTAGGGGTTTAGAGAGAGAGAGAGATATTTCTTGTTAGGTGTTTAGGGAGAGAGAGAATGGGGGTTAGGGGTTTAGAGAGATATATAAATAGAAAGAGAGAGATATGCAATGTTAGGGGTTTATAGAGATACAAAGATTGAGGTTTAGGGTTTTAGAGAGAGATAGAGAAATATAAACAAAAATACCGTGGTTTAGAGAGAGAACCATTAGAGGTTAGGTATTTTGAGAGAGAGAGAGAGAGAGGGATTGGGTGTGAAGTGTTTAGAGAGATAGATAGATATTGGGGGTTATGGTTTGAGAGAGATGAGAGAGAAAGAGAAAGAGACATATTGGGTATTATGGGTTTAGAGAGAGAGAGAGAGATTGGAGGTTATTGGTTGTGAGAGAGAGAGATTGGGGGTTAGGGGTTTAAATAGAGAGAGGGGGGGATTGGACGTGAAGGGTTATGCTTTTATATTAATAGTGAGATAGAAAGGTTCTTAAGTAGAGAGAGAGAGAGAGAGAGAGAGAGAGAGATTGGGGTTTATGGGATTAGTGGGAGAGTGAGATTGGATATTAGTGGTTTATATATAGACACATAGAGAGAGAGAGGATGGGGAGGGGGCGAGAGTGTAGTGAGAATTTCTCCTCACTACAGGGGTAGAAATGGCTCCCTTATGCCTATAGGGCACAAGGGTAGTTAGGAAACAGTAAAAAACAGAATGAAAATGCAAATAAACAGAGCTACGAATTGAACTAAGCTAAGCTAAAAAAGAATAAGCAAATATAAGCTACTGTAAACTAGATCTAAGAGCAGAAAATAAAGGAGAGGAGATGGAGCATTGTTGAACCCCTCTGCACACAGTGGGTTAGGGTTCCACCTCTAAAACCTGCAAAATAGACCTAAGCTACAATGGAGAAAACCTGCAAACAATGTCAATGAAAAACCTGCAAATGAAAATATCAGTTAGAAAAAAAAAAAGCAAATAAACATAAACAGAAATTATACCTCACTTAGGTGGAAATGGGCCACAATGCCCTAGCTCATGGGAGCACCTCTCTCTTGGTTGGGAAGTAATGGCTTGATGAGATTGAGATGGAGGAGAGGGGGAGTGGGTGGTTTGAGAGCAAGAGGTCTCAAAGCATCCACGAGCAGCATAACAATAGGCAAGTGAGGAGTGTTTTGAGAGTGACCCCCCACCCTCCTTTTATAGTTTTTCCAAGGGATTTTAGCGTTTTAAGCCCTTAGTCAAGGTTTTAGCCCCATTTTGGGGCCTTTAGCCCTGTTTTGGGGCCTTTATCCCCTTCCGCCCTAACTTTAGCCCCTTTTAGGATTTTAGCCCCTTTTTGAGGGCTTTAGCTCTCGGGGGTCTATTTTGGGCTCTTTTTTGGGGGTGTGGGGGCCAAATGGAAGGTCTTATGGAGTGAAACGAGTATTGTGAGATGGTGTCTCTAGGTGGTGTAGGCCATTGAGAGCTGTCTGGGGGATTTTTGGGTTAACAGATTTCCCCCTGGTGTGTGAGGGCAGGAGCTCAATGTATGGCCGACATGCATCATAGGATTTGTTGTCGAGAGGTGGTGCTTCCGGGGCTGGGGCATGGTGGCTTTCGGTTTTGTATTAATTTGGTTTCCATCAATGGGTGAGATACAATAAATGTGTGACATGTATATGGATGAGGCAGGCATTCCCATACTCATGACAATGTCAAAAGAATCATTTGATCTATGCTCTACAATACAAGAGCTGATCATATACAACTGATTTTACAATGTTGGTTGCCTCCATGTGAGGCTAAAATACAATACGGATCTGGTACATTGGACCCATGGCATTCTCATGGAATGCGATATCTTCATGACTAATGGTCTGCTGGATATGGAATGGTACATAGCTATATGGACTCACTAATTGAGAATCAGAGTCTCTGTGGTACAAGTATGTTGCATCAATCATAAAGGTATATCGAAGCACTGTTGGGGCTTCTGATCACTGTCTCCAACACATCCTAGAAATCACAAGGGACATAACCTATTTAGGTCCCTCGAGTGGACTCACCAATGTGATAGAGTTGGGTGACATCCGGGGTCTTTGACCAAGTATTGTGTGGAACAAACCCTATATGAATCTTAATGGTGTGATGATGGAGTTGAAGTCGAGCATGTGAGAAACAACCATCCCAAGAGGCAATAAGGACTCCTTTCAAGTGGTCCAAGGAACTCATCAACGATGTTAATGAAACCAAGGTATAGGGACCTCTAGGTCTATCCTCTGGAATATATGTGTTGGCGTCGACAGAGGGAGACCTTCCCCTTGTCAAGGCAATGATGTTTCCTTGACCAGGATCGCAAGGGATAACTTAAAGATGTGAAGCAATCTATGGACTGACTCACTCAATTGGGGGGGGAGGGGAGGGAAGGGAAAAAACTAAACATGGGCAGGGGGGGAGTGGGAGACTCAAACTTCCTTTGTTCAGAGTATGACGGCAGGGCCGACCAGGCAGCAAATGAAACTTAACTCATGGGAATTGGATCATAGCTATAATACTGGGAATGTCGCTACGGATGGGAAATAATTGGAGGAGGTGGAAACTTTTGATATTGAATCCAAGTAAGACACATTATAGAGTACTCTAAACAAAGGCGACCCAATGTGGGGATGCTACCAAACTGATTTCTGTGGGGTAGTGTCTAGGGACACCGTTATGGTATGATCTCGTGGATTTTTGGTGAGCTCGAGAAGGTGAATGCTCAATGGTTCTTTCAATTTTAGAGAGTTTGAAAGCACGAAGAAGACTCCAGTGGGGGCTCTTTTTCATTGGTAGTCTCCTATGCCTAAAAAGGATAAAAGTATACATAGGAGAGCTTGCCCATCCTGGAGGGGATGAGAGACTTCTTTACCATTGGTAGTCCAATCAGGTCGGAAAAGGTTAAACCTATACTGACTGGACGGTCATTCAAATAATTTTATGAGAATGAATGAAACCAAGTTTGCTCGGTGATCTTTTCTTGTTGAAATGGCCGAAAAAGAGATTAACGACAACCAGTAGTGAGCTTTTTCATAAAGTGCGGCCCCTCTACCCGAGAAAGCAAAAAAGTATGCAGAGGGGAATGGTCTTGGCTTGAGTTTTCCAAGGAGGTCCTTTTCATTTGATGGTCTACATGGTTCGCAAAAGGAGGTAAACGAGATGAGGTAGATGCCCTTTCTTATACTTTAGAGAGTAGGAAAGGAAGTAGTTGTGCTTGGCAATCTTTTCATTGTTTTAAGGAGTCAGAAAAGAGCTTAAATGAAACTCCAATGTGGTGAACTGATGGTAGCACAAGTGGTACCCCCTTGTCGGTACGGTGGACAGAGGTCCATAGGTCATCCATGCAGTATGGACAGAGAAAGAGACTCTCAAGCATACCAATACATGTGTGGGATAGGTCACGACAGAGGCTCGCGATTCGGTGCAGTAGAGGCACGCAAACTCAGGTGGCTCTCGGACAGAGGTCAGGAGAGCATGTGTGTGTGTTGTGGTGGATGAACTTGACTACATGAGATGTGAGTGTAAGTTCAGGGGCACTTATATGCCAAATACGTGTAAGAAAAGAAATAATTTTGTGGACAGTGGTCTAGAGTTCCATGTAAGGTGCAGTGAGTGGAAAAGACAACTATGTGTTAAAAATACAAAATAAAATCTAAAATTATAGTTATCAATGGGCGGCGGCCTGAGGACACTTCTATGTCAAATACATGTAATAAAAACAAAGGGTTTTGTGGACGATGGTCTAGATGTCCGCGTAAGGTGCGGTGAAAAAGACAAAAATAAAAATAAAAGTATAGTGCAATCCTTAACGGGTGGTGGCCTGATCGCTCACATGAGTTGTGACTGGGTAGTGTGATATGAGGACCGGTCCGTAGACACTCGCATCATCTTTTCATGGCTCATAAATTGAGGTGAATTATGGGATATGGTCCCGAAATTAACTTATTAAACATGAGACAATGGTCTCTTAACTAGATGAAAGTTTGATCCCAGAGGTGCAAGAGGTGTCTTGAATAGGTTCAGGGTGACTTTTGATTAGTAGCTGATGGTGTTGCCTTTGATTTTTCCTGAAAAACATTGAAAAACAAGAAAAAGAAAATGAAGTGACTCATTGGTGATGTTAAGCATAAAATTTCTTGAGGTAGATCCCATTGTGGGGGTTCTCCAAGAGTTTTCCATCAGAGTTAATGAGGGTGTATGCCCCTTTTTCGAGGCAACGGTGGATGACGTATGGGCCATACCACATTGATTCAAACTTGCCTTTGCCCAATTTATCATTGGGTTGGTCATAGACTAGAACCATATCGCCTTTGCTGAAGGTGCGAGGGTGGACATGGGAGTCATATTGGATCTTTTATCATGTTTTTGTTGCTTCGATGGATTGGAGGGAAACTCAATGGTATTCTATGGTTTGCTCGATTTGGAGGAGCTGTTCTTCTAAAGGTGAAGTATCAGGAAGGAGTTCCACCGCAAGGCAAAGAGATGGGATTTGGCACTCTATAGGGAGCACTGATTCAATGCCATGTACTAGGCGGAATGGGGTGAAACCGGTTGTGGTTTTTTTGGATGTGCAATAATCCCATAGGGCAAAGAATAACATGTGATGCCAGTTAGTTTTGTGGTTTCCTACCATCCGTTGGAGCATTGTTTTGATGATTTTGTTGACTGATTCAACTTGGCCATTTCCTTGAGGGTAGTAGGAAGAAGAGTATTGGTGTTCGAATTTCAGCATGGTTGATAATTCAGCCCATACAACGTCTTCGAAGTGTGCCCCATGGTTGGAGAATAATTGTTTGGGGACACCAAACCATGTAATGACATGGTTGAAGAAGAAACGTGCTGCAGTTTCAGCTTTGCAATCGAATGTGGGCATGGCTTTGGCCCACTTGGTGAAGTAATCGACTGCCACGATGATGTATTTATGACCATTAGACAAAATGGGGTTGATTGTCATGAAGTCGATTGCCCATTTGCAAAAAGGCCTGACTATGACTATGGGGTGTAATGGTCCGGGTGGGGTTCTTTCCTTTGGGGCAAAAAGATGACAGCTGCGGCAATGTTTGACTGCCTCTATGCAATCAGTGAAGATGGAGGGCCAGAAATAGCCAGCGCGCAGAATATTTTGGGCAGTTGCTAGGCCTGAAAGGTGACCATCACAGGCTCCACTATGACTGTCATTGAGGATGGCCTCGGCCTCGTCACAGGTGAGGTAATGATGTAGGATGGTATCAATGCCTCAATGATACATAACATCTCCAATCAGTAAGTGGTGAATGGCTTGATGTCAGATCCATCGCCTATCCTCACGGTTGAAGTGCGCTGGGAACTTTTGCATTCGTATATAGAGAAGGATGTCCCCATACCATGGGTCATCTGTAGATATGATGAATATGAAATAATCAAGGAGATCATCTTTGAGAGGGGATTATGTGGTTAATGGGTCCAGATCGGTCATGAGTGTGGCCAATGCGAGTGCCTTCGTGCTTTTTGGAGACACGAACTCTAGGTCGAACTCTTGGAGGATGACTACCCACTTGGCTGATTAACCTTGTAGAAGGTGATGGATTAAGAGGTACCACATTGGGTTTGAATCAAACACTACTCAAGTATGGTTGGCAATGATGTAGTGGCACAATTTTTTAGCCGAGAAGACGATGAATAGGGCTAGTTTCTCCTCGGGTGAATATCATAATGGGGGTCCTGTTTGTTTTTGACTAATGTAGTAAATCACGTGCTCTTGGTGATATTTGTCTTCTTGGAACAAGACTCCAGCAATGGTGTTTTCTGAGGTTGACACATAAAGGATGAAGTATCGAGTGAAATCTGGTGGTGAGAGTAATGGTGCAGAAGCCAGGGATTGTTTAAGTGCCTCGAATGATTCTTGTGCTTGTTGATCCCAGGCAAAGGGGATTTTCATGCAGAGCAGGTGGATGAATCCATAGGCTTTTGTTGCATACTCTAGCACAAAGTGGTGAAGGAAGTTGGCCTTTCCTTGTAGGCTTTGTAGTTGGTGCCGAGTTCTTGGGGGAGGAAGATCAAGGATGGCCTGAACTTTGAGGGCATCTACCGTTATCCCTTTGTGGGAGATGTTGGGGTTTGGACCTTGAAGGTCCTTAATTTTGGAAACTTCGTGGTTTTGGTATGAAGCTTGTAAGTGGAGTTGCGGCTCAAAATAGTCTTAGGGGCTTCGGGGTTGGGTCGAAGCCCCTCTTTCTGTAAATGTCCCATGGTTTAAGCCCATGGTATTGTAATAGTGCACTTGTATAAATAGGAACTTATGTAAAGGATTCAAGGAGGTTTTTGTTATGATGATAATTTGATGTGAAGAGGATAAGGTCTATTTTTGGGGTTTAAGGTCAAGTCCCAGCTGAGTGCATGGACGACCTCTACAGCTGAGTGCACAGAGGGTTTTGAAGAAAGGTTCTGCAGCTAAGTGCACATTTTTGGGTTGTTGGGAAGATCTGCAGCTGAGTGCATAGATCAGAACTGTGTATTTTGTAAATTGTTGAATATAAACACAGTTTTGTGGACGTAGCCCCTACACTGGGGGTGAACCACGTATATATTTTGTTGTGGTGGTTCTTGTTATTTTGTTCCTATTATGTTTTATGCATTTGATAAGTAGATGAATGATAAAGTAAGATAAACTGTTAAGTATTAACTTCGCTATGAATTCCCAGTTAAGGGTTAAGCAAGAAACTATCTTTTTGTCTAAACTGCGAAGCTATTTAAGTGAATGTCGAAGCTCTGTATTGCATAATTGTTCTTTGTTAAGGCTAAAGGTACATTAATATCCCTCTTTTTCCTACAGAAACCTGATCCTACGACACCCCATAGCTTTTTTGTGTGAGACTGCAACCTGTTCGCAGGTTGTTGTTGAAAGGGGCAACACTGTGGGTCTGTTTGTTGGTGCGAAGATAAGAGTATAAGAACCCGGGTCTGCCCTAAGCCCAACAAATTGGTTCTGTTGCTGGGACCCAGTATCTGCTTCAAGAGGGATATGTTTTGGAGGCCCTCAGTAAAAGAAATCAGTGACTGGGTTGAAGATACTTATCTGAAATTTGTTGAACAAGAAAATAAGTACCCTCATCGTAGCTCAGACGAATTCTTACAAAGGTACATTTTTTCTGATATTTATGAAATTTTCTTTGCTAGTATCCACATAGAATTGCACCAGTGGTTATCCAGGTTAATAGAAAGAAAGAAAAACTTCAAAGAAGATCAGTCTCCTGCCTGGACCCCAAAAAGAATTAAGCTGTTGAAAAGTGTGAACAATGCGGTATCAAGAGTTGTTGACTTCTGGATAACGCGAACCCTTGACGCATTTGTGATGGAGTTCACCATCGACACACATACTTCTTTCAACGAAGCAGAAAGACAGTTTTTCAAAGGACCTAGGGGTAAGTACTTGAATTCATTAAGTTTGAAAATTAAAATGCTCTTGGCTGAGAAAGGCATATTGCTTATTGAATCAGATTGCTGGATTTATTGCTACTAACCTATGTTTGGAAGTGAAAGTGACTTCGATGAGCAAAGTGGTTTGCTTCACAATAGTAAAAGATACAAGAGGACTCTTGGATCCTATACCCTAGGCCAGAATACCGATTATACCTCATTAATTCCAAACTAATCTAAATCTGAAGAAACCCCTTTTGTTAGAAACCATCCTATAACTTCGCAGCGAAGATCTGTTATCCCTGAGAACCTGTCGCAGTCTGAAATTAACCCTAGCCTAAGTAGTCCTGTCGCAGGTCAGTCTACCTAAAAAATTTCCCTTCCTCCTGTTACTAGTCTTCCCCCTCCTTCTCTCCCTCCCCCCACCCCCCTCGATCCACTATGGCCCATGTAAATGATGATATCAAGCTCCCAGTCTTTAAAGGAACTAGATCAGAGTATCCAGAATAGTTTTGGTTCTTATGCGAAGCTGTTTGGACTGCTAAGAATATTATGGATCAAAATACAAGAAGAGCGCAGCTGGTCACATCTTTCAGAGACCGAGATTTGACCTGGTTTATGAAGTTTTCTAGTACTCAGAACTATGCCTTGGCTGATATTAAAAAAGCAATGATCAAAGAATTCAAGAAGCCTAAATCAGAGTCACATTGTATAACTGAACTGAAAGAAATTCAGCAGAAGTGAGGTGAATCAGTTTGGGACTTTGATCAGAGGTTCAAGGTTCTGCTGGATCAAGTTAGTTTCACTATTGGACCAGAACAACATAAAGAATGGTTCATTGCAGCACTATTGCCTCATATCAGGAATCCACTTATGCAACAAAATTTTGCTGATCAGCAAGAGGATTTGGAAATTTCTATGAAACTTGAAACAACTCCTGTTGGAGACAATTCTGGAATAGCCCAAATACAAGCACAGTTAGCAGAAATGGCTTTGGATCTTGGAGACATGAAAAAAGGGAAATATCTTCAAGAAGATGTTTGGTGTACATGATGTAAGATAGATGGTCATGACAAAGAACAATGTCCTGCATTAAGAAATTATTTGAATACTGGTGCACCGAACCCGTTTAACCCTACTGTCCTATATTGTGAGATCTGTAGAACAACTGGCCAGCATCGACCTGAATATTTATATCTGCTATAGAGATATGTTCAAGTACCTAAGAATCCCTACTGCAAGTTCTGTAAGTCTGTTGGACACAACGAAGATGAATGTCGCAGCTTTGACCTCATGAGAGAGCAAACCTAAGATGCTTATAGGGTACAACCTGATGCACAATGCAATGATGGATATGGTTACCGTGGTAGTACATCAGGTCGTGGTAATTTCAGAGGTCATGGTCATGGTGGTATGCCTGGAAGAGGATGAGGCCAGGTTATGTGCTATAACTGTAATCAGGCAGGACATGTAGCTAGAGACTGTCAGAACCCAACTAAGACATGTCGATATTGCAGAGTATTCGATCATGTGATTGAGCAATTCCCACAGTTGATAGCCAAGATACAAGAAATAAATGGCGCTCCTACTCAGAATTTTCAGATGATTTCTTTATAGAAAAGACCTTTCCCAACCATTAGCGTTGTTACAAGGAGTGGAGCTACGACACATGTGCAGAATAAGGGGAAATAGCTTGACGAGGCTTGGGTCCGTAAGACCCCAGAGAAAATTCCATCCTTCGATGTTGGAAGAGAAAAAGGAACATTTATGGAAGCTAAAAAATACTTTGTTGACCCAAGAATATCAGTAGCAACTACGCAACAACATTACCAGTAGTTACAGTTTCAAGAAACTTCGCCGGATCAAGTAAGTACATTGTCATCATTTTTACAGAGTTGTATGAAGCTATTAAGAAATCAAAATGCTTTGAATGAGTTACATAAATTTATTGTGTCTTGTGAACCTCAGCGAAGCTCTGATAGAGGAAAAACTGTTAATAGAGTTAGAAGGACTGGAAGAGAAATGAGATTGCATGCTCAAATAGGATATTATGACATGATTGATATCATTTTAGACTTGGGCTCAGAAGTGAATGTCCTAACTAAGTAGACATGGGAACAAATGGGAAAACCTACGCTTGAATGGTCCCCTATATAGTTGATATTAGCCAATCAGCAGAAGATTGTGCCCTTGGGAAGATTCCCTACTGTACCAGTGAATATTGATGGAGTCAGTACCTTAGAAGATTTTGAAGTCATTGAAATAATTGATGATAGCAACCCCTATCCAGCCTTGCTAGGAAGTGAATGGGCAATAGACAATTATGCAGTAATCAACCTTAAGAATAGACAGATGAATTTTGAAGGAAAAGGCTTGAGAGTCATAGTACCATTGGACCCTTCTCAAGGAGAAAGGTATACAGATCCAGTCAAAGATGAAGATCAGGATGTTTTGGATCATATCTACAAAATCACAGCTAAAGAAGAAGACTATGTTAACCCTATTGCTGAAGGTATAATGGATTGGCAGTGTGGCAGTTCTTCCATGATTGATTCAGACGAAGGTCTAGAGAATTGGCAGAATAGACTTTATGAGCAACATGGACATTGATGTGCAATAATTTCCAAGTCTATCATATGGGTTGGCTCGCAGACAAGAGTCTTACCTATTTTTGATGGCTTGACAGACCCAAAAGATTTTATTGTACAATTCTCAGAGCAAGTACCAGATTCACAGAAAATGGAGACTCTAGATTCAGTATTCAGAGCCGCAGCTGCCAGATGGTGGAATGGTCATAAAAGGTATATTCATAGTTGGGGAGCTTGTCAAAATTTTCTTCGCTTGAGATTCATGGATCAACCTCAGGATGTACGAAGAAGATTTAATGGTAAGACTAGCCCCCAGGAACATTTGGAGCAGTGTTATGAAGCATGGAAGCACGTACCTTGTGAAGAATGGGTACATAGGTTTGTACACACTCTGGAACCTGTAGCAAAGAACTGGTATGCAGAGGTTGAGATTTGCCATGGTACTGTAAGTTGGGTTAGCCTTGTTGATAGTTTTGTGCTCACATTTTCTATTAATGAGGTTTTCCCTGCTTTAGATGCAACTATTAGGGTGATCCATACTAAGGTGTTTGATGATAAAGAAATAGCCGTGCACCAACCTGATTGGAAGGAAAAAGAAGCCAATGCAGTAGAATGCTATAACCTCACCATTGATGAAGACGATGACCCTCGCAAAATTAATATTCCTAAGTCAGAAGGACATTGTGAAGTACATGGACCAGTACTTGAATCACCTGAAGTAACTCAACCCTTGAAAACAAGGAAAGTAAACATTGGATCAGAAGAAATTCCTAAGTACGCTACCATTGGAGATTATTGGGACAAAGAAATGGTGAGCAAAGTGACTGAACTTCTCCATGAGTATCAGGACTTATTTCCGATGAAGTTCTTAGAAATGAAAGGTATCCTTGGTGATATAGGAGTGATAAAAATACCTTTGAAAACTCATGTGAAGCCTATGAAGCAACGCCCTTATAGGATGAATCCTAAGTATAAAGAAAAAGTCAGGATGGAGCTAGATAAGATGCTTGCTGCAGGAATCATTGAGCCTATCGAAGAGTCTGAATGGGTCAGCCCTATGGTGGTACAAGAAAAGAATACCAAGGGAGAAATCAGAATTTGTGTTGACCTGAGGAAGCTGAACGATGACTGTTTACATGATTCTTTTCCTACTCTCTTTACAGATGAAGTTTTAGACAATGTCGGAGGTCAAGAATTGTATTCTTTCACTGATGGATTTTCAGGTTACCATCAGATCAGAATTGCTCCAGAGGATCGACATAAAATAACCTTCGCTACAGAAATGGGATCTTTTCAGTATACTGTTATGCCCTTTGGATTGAAGAATGCACCTGCTATGTTTTCCAGAGTAGTCATATTTGCATTTAAGGAATTTATTCATAAGTTCTTGGAAGTTTACTTTGATGATTGGACTATCTTTGGTTTATTGAAAGATCATATAGCCAGTTTAAGACTTATGTTGGACAAGTGTAGACAGCATCAGATTTCATTGAACTTGAAGAAGTGTATCTTTTGTGCACCTTTTGGAATTCTTCTAGGTCACATTGTATGCAAGCAAGGATTGATGGTGGATCCTGCACAGGTATCCATTATTGTGAACTTACCACCTCTGAAGTCTGTTAAGAAACTTCGCACTACGCTTGGTCATACTGGATATTACAGGAAATTCATTAAAGGATATGCTCAGATTACAGCCCCTATGGAAAAGAAATTGAAGAAAGATATTAAGTTTGAGTGGACACCTAAATGTCAGGAAAGCTTGGATATTTTGAAAGAAAATATGGTAACTGCCCCTATCTTAGTATTCCCTGACTGGAATAAGGAGTTTCATGTTCATGTCGATGCATCTTCCATTGCTTTAGGTGTAGTATTGGCTCAGTCAGGTGAAGGTGATATTGATCACCCAATTGCTTTTGTAAGTAGAAAATTGTCCATGGTAGAAAAGAATTATACTACGACATAACGAGAAGGTCTAGCTATGGTTTATGCTTTGCAGAAATTTCGAAATTATTTGTTAGGATCTCATTTCAAGATGTTCACTAACCATTCTTCTTTGAAGTATTTGGTTAACAAGCCTGTGTTAGGTTGAAGGATATGCATATGGCTGATTTTGTTTCAAGAGTATGACTTTGAGATCATAGTTAATCCAGGAAGAATTAACCTGGGGCCTGACCACTTGTCGAGGCTCGAGTCAGGAGAAGAACCCACTAGCTTGGAGGAAGGTCTTCCTGATGCCCAATTGTTTGCCATCCAGATGGTTGATGACTATTTTCAGGATATTGTTCAGTACTTGTCTACAGGGTTTGCACCCTATGAGATGACAACACAGCAGAAGAAGCAGCTGGTGGTTAGAGCAGCTGACTTTACCTTGATAGCAGGACATCTATATAAGATGGGACCAGATGAAATATTGCGTTGATGTGTCCTGGAGCATGAAAATCCATTGATTTTGGCTGAGGCACATTCTGGAGCAGCAGGAGGTCATTATGCAGGAAAAGATCTAGCACAGAACATTCTAACAGCTGGATTATGGTGGCCTACGATTCATAAGGATGAAAGAGAGTATTGCCACAACTGTGATATCTGTTAGAGGACAGGCAAACCATCCAGGAGGGATGAGATGCCTTTGGTTCCACAGGTAACTTTACAAGAATTTGACAAATGGGCTATTGACTTTGTTGGACCAATCAATCCCCCTGCAAAGAAATATGGAGCAAGATAAATTATTACAGCAACCGATTACCTTACTCATTGGGCCGAATCTCAACCATTCAAGGACTGTAGCGCTGCTACAGCTGCGAAGTTCATCTTCGATAATATCTTGTCGAGGTTTGGGTGTCCTAGAATTCTTATGAGTGATCAAGGATCACATTTTCTGAATAAGACCATTGAAGCATTGACCAAAGAATTTCAAGTATATCATCAGAAGAGTACTGCCTACCATCCTCAAGCAAATGGAACTGTCGAAGCCTTTAACAAGATTCTTGAGCACGCTCTGCCAAAGGTTTGCAATGTTAACATAAATGATTGGTATCTTACAATTCCAGCAGTATTATGGGCTTATAGAACCACTTGCAAGAAGTTGACAGGCCATACACCTTTCAGGATGGTATATGGACAAGAAGCAGTTATGCCCATGGAGTACATTGTTCCTAGCCTAAGAATATCTGCCTTCACGGAGATGGATGATCCAGCTATGCTGAATGAAAGGTTGGCGAAGATACTAGAACTAGAAGAAGACAGATTCATTGCAGGTTTCCAGCAGCAAGTACAGAAAGCTAGAGAAAACTTATGGCATGATAGACACATTAAGAAGAAGCATTTTCAGAATGGTGATCTTGTGCTCTTGCATGATAGTAAATTCATGAAGTTCCCAGGTAAGTTCAAGACACATTGGAAAGGACCATACATAGTTTAGAAAGTTACCGATGGTGGTGTAGTTCACTTAGCTAAATTGAATGGAGAAAATTTTCCCTCCATGGTGAATGGAAGTAGATTAAAGAAGTACAGAGACAAGCCTGTACCTCCTGATCAGAAGTAATACCAAGAAGAAGAGTCTAAGTACCAAGAACAGTTGAAATTGGGTACTAGACTATAATGAAGCTGTTCTTAGAGAGCTTCAGCAAATTGTTGAAAAATTTACGCTGTGTCGAAGGTTAATACTGTGTCGAAGGTCCTTATTGTGGAAAAGCTGAATTTAGTGGTTGTGTCGAAGAAGAAAGGTGTGTCGAAGCTTAAAATGCGACCGTTGGAAAAAATCAAATTTGGCGGCGCCGGCGTCGAAGGGAAAGAATATCGTCAAAGAACCCACTTTGACGATTGAAGAGCTTGATTAGGCTTTGATGAAGTCCATAGAAGTATTAACCAACAAATGGTCAGAGTTTGCATCCACACATCTTGATGCGCTCATTGGCATAGCACAGTGAATTGAAGAAATTAAGGTGTTAGCAGAAAGATCAAGGACTGGCGCTGCAGCAAGTAGTGACCCAGTAGGTGCGCATCCAGATACGAGACAATTTCCAGCCAGAAACAACAGAGGGAAAGTACCAAGTGTAGCCCTTATAATAACTAACGTAGCATCTTGATCGTAGATGAGTATGAAAGTTGAGATAGACTACACCAAGTTGTCTATGCCAGAGCTGCATCTTTGTTAATTGGCCCTCATGAACGAGATCCAAGAACGAGACTGCTACTCACACATGCAGTTAGAAAATACCATGAAGCAGAGTGAGAGCCTCGCAATGCAGTTGGAAGAAGCTGAACAGAAGAAGAGGGAAGCAGAAAGCAAGAAGGCTGCACTAGCGCGAGTATTGGATGAGGCATGTCAAAGTCTCCTTGACTTCGACATGCAGGCTGAAGAAGAACCAGAGCAAAGAATAGTCAAGCTGAAAGACTATGCACAATAGTCTCGAAGCAAGATAGAGAAGATGAAAGCAGAACATGGGGCTTAGATTGCGGAGCTTCAACTTCGCATCATTCCTGAGAGTCCACCAGAGGTCAGGGAGCAGTGTCACAGAGATATTCAGGCCTCAGCAATGAAGATCTTAGATCTCGTGAGTAGTGCATCAAAGATACTGGACGAAAGTGTCGAGGCCTGGGAAAAATTGCACGACAACCCAGAAGTCGAAAAATTGCAAGAAAATATCAAGCAGCGACAGACAGAGCTAGACGCAGTGAAAGAAAAAATTAAGACATTACCTCCTATGCAGAAGATGCTTAAGGTGAAGCATAGTAATGAGATTCAGCGAGAAATTGAGTCTTGCAGAAGGAAAGAAACACTATTGGTGAACTCTGTGCAGCCCCTTATTAACGAGGCTTTGGAGTTGAGCACTACTGCGGACAACCAACTCAAAGTTTTGAAGGAGTATGATGCATTTGCATAGGAAAATGCCAACGAAGCATCAACAAAAACATTGCAGGAGATAGTGGAGAAAGAGCAAGCAGCCGAAGATATCATGTGCATCCTCAAAAAGTAATTTACTATCTTCACCAACAAGATTCTTCCACCAGAAAAGCAGTAGAGTGTCCTAGGATGGGACACTGGTGAGTCTGAGGGGCCTGTTGGGGTTCAGACCTTGAAGGTCCTTAATTTTGGTAACTCTACAGTTTTGGTACGAAGCTTGTAAGTGGAGTTGTGGTTCAAAATAGTCTTAGGGGCTTCAGGGTTGGGTCGAATCCCCTCTTTTTGTAAATGTCCCATGGTTTTTGGGTACCCATGTTTTAAGCCCATGGTATTGTAATAGTGCACTTGTATAAATAGGAACTTATGTAAAGGAGTCAAGGAGGTTTTTGTTATGATGATAATTTGATGCGAAGAGGCTAAGGTATATTTTTGGGGTTTAAGGTCGAGTTCCAGTTGAGTGCGTGGATGACCTCTGTAGCTGAGTGCGCAGAGGGTTTTGAAGAAAGGTTCTGCAGCTAAGTGCACAGTTTTGGGTTGTTGGGAAGATCTGCAGCTGAGTGCACGGATCAGAACTGTGTGTTTTGTAAATTGTTGAATATAAACGCAGTTTTGTGGACGTAGCCCCTACACTGGGGGTGAACCACGTATATCTTGTGTTGTGGTGGTTCTTGTTATTTTGTTCCTATTATTTTTTATGCATTTGATAAGTAGATGAATGATAAAGTAAGATAAACTGTTAAGTATTAACTTCACTGTGAATTCCCAGTTAAGGGTGAAGGAAGAAACTGTCTTTTTATCTAAACTGCGAAGCTATTTAAGTGAATCTTTAAGCTCTATATTGCATAATTGTTCTTTGTTAAGGCTAAAGGTACAGTAATATCCCTCTTTTTCCTATAGAAACCTGATTTTGCGGCACCCCATAGCTATTTCGGGTGAGACTACAACCTGTTCGCAGGTTGTTGCCGAAAGGGCCAACACTGTGGGTCTGTTTGTTGGTGTGAAGATAAGAGTATAAGAACCCAGGTCTACCCTAATCCCAACAAGAGACAATAAATCTGAGTAAATGGCCTACTGGGACACAGAAAACACACTTGAGGGGGTTTAGGTGGATGTTGTACTTGCGGGAATGTAAAAATACTTGCCGCAAGTCATCTATATGTTGGGCTTGGTTTCGTGATCGAGCAGTGAGATCGTCCAAGTAGACCAAGATGATGTGAATTAAATCATGGAAACAATATGTCATGGCATGTTGGAAGGTGGCTCCAACATTTTTGAGGCCAAAGGGCATGACTCGGTAGGCGAATGTGGCCCATGGGGTTGTGAATGCCATTTTTTAATGGTCTTCTTTTTGGATTTGGATTTGGTTGTAGTTGGAAAATTCATCCATGAAGGAGAAGGACTCATGTCTGGCGCATGCATCGATGATCTAGTCGATGAATGGGGTGGGGAAGTTGTCTTTGGGACATGCCCCATTAAGATCATGGAAGTCTGTACAAATGCGAATGGTACCCTGTTTTTTATTTATGGGAACATGATTAGAAACCCATGTTGTGTATGCAATGGGATAAATGAAGTCGACTGTGCACAACTTTTCTATCTCGGCTTTCACCGTAGCCACTTTGGATGGATGGATGGGCCGTTGCTTTTGACGGACGGGTACCACTAGTAGGCCATGTGTCGATGTGGTGTTTCATGATGGATGGATCTAAGCCGGGAATTTCAGTGTATGACCAGGTGAAGATGTCGTAGAATGCTTGGAAGAGAGCAGTGTAGGCATTAACCTCTTCTAGGGAGCAAGATGCCCCCAACATGATTTCTTCAATGATATTAAAATTGGTTGAGATGTTGATTTTAATTGTTGGTGAAATGTTTTCCATGTTCCCTTCTTTGAAGGCATCGGGTGCTGGGATTGGGTTCTTGAACCAGTCAACCTTCCCATGGATGAAATCTTTGGTCTCCATAAAAAACTGGTCGGATTGCGACACAAGCTCTTCTGGGAGGAAGAACGAGCGATGGTGCATGTCATCCCATGGGTATTCCGAGGTGGTCAGAGCTTCAAGTATCTCCTCGTCGTTGTTGAAGAAATGAAGTGAAAGGTCTGATGGACCATTGTTGGAGATGGGAATGAGTTGGTCGAGGGAACTAGACATCATGTAAATGGACATGGTGTCGGACGACGGAGGTGGTGGGTGAACTTCTTCGATCAAGGTGATCTTAGACTCAAGGGAATGGTGGTGGAGGTCAGTAAGATCCATTCAAAATTTGGGCAGGTCTTGGCAATGGTGGGAGTAATGTCCATACAAGCAGCAAAGGGCGCAAGCATGGTTTGTCCTCAATTTCTTTTTTTTTATTACTGGCGCGGTTGGGAGTTCAACCACGGGGATGTTTTTGTTCCTATCCATGTCATCGAGATGCGCATGGATCACTAGGATTTCAGGGCAATTTTGAGTTGGATTTCCCTGTTGTTCGCAGATGGCACAAGGTGGGACTTCTCGTGGTTCTAAAGTGGCTTTGGTGTTCTTTCCCCTATCCCTTTTTGGTTGGGGCAGTGCAGGTGTGGGTGCGGTGGTTGGCTTATGCGGACTGGGTGGGGGGTGAGACTCAACTGCAATAGGTTGCACTGGAGTTAACACAACCTAGGGCATTATTGGTTGAGATGGTGGATTAAGATACCACACCGAGATCCCTAACGTAAAGTTGGGTAGGCTTAAGGTGGCCATGACCGGCTTGCTCATGACACTAGGTGGGGGAAAGAGGAAGGGAATTGTATGGACTGGAGATGATCCCACATAAATCCCAGTTGGTTGCATGTGGGGGTGAGGTTGTGGTTGCAACTATGTGTAATGCTGCTGCTACAGGTGATGTTGCGGCTGTTGTTGGCATTGCAGCTATGGACAATGTTGTGGTTGTGGTTGGGGTTGTGGCTGCGGTTGCTATTTGGGTGCAGCGGTGCTTGATGAGACCATGCACAAGTCCGCAGTTTTATTTTGTGTCGGTGGTGGTGACACCAACGGGAGAGGAGCCATCATGGTGGGATCAAAAAATAACCCAGGGCCCACATTCAACAGTGGGGAGGCTAGTGTGTTTTCAACCACAGTGTTGGTTATAGGGATGACGTTAGCATGTGTGGTCGCCCCTTGCGACTCAATGGTGGTGATGGTAGGGATAACATTGGCAGGTGTTGTTATCCCTTGCAAATCATAGTAGGTGAGCTGGTAAACCATCACAATCTTCCCTTCATGGGGGAACATCATGAGGTGGAATATAGTTGACGCGACAGCTCGCATGGCGTACATGTAACTCCTCCCAAGGAGGAGGTTGTAATCTAGTTGAGCATTGACGACTTCGATGTCGATCAGGACTATCTTCCTGGCTAATGTGATGGGGACATGGGGGAGAATTCCTTGGGCTTTAGTGGGGTGTACATCATAAACCCGGTGAGTCATTGAAGATGGTTGCAGAATTGGTGATCCAAGCTTCTACCAAACCAAGGTAGACATGACACATGTGGATGCCCCCTCATCCACTATGCATCGGTGCACGACCAAGTTCTAGATAGACACCAAGATTTGGAAGGCGATAGTGGAGGGCATGCACGACTCTTTGTTCTTTGTATTGAAGGTGATCAGCTTGGATTCGGAGGGGTCTACTGCCCCTAGAGCGGCTAGTAAGGCTTTTCGCTGCCTTGGGCACGTTTTAAGCACCTCAAGAGTAGACATGGCGGTTGGTGTTTGGGCCAAATCATCCACAACGCTATAGCTGAGTGTAGCTCTAGCTGTGATATTATTAGTTATTCTGTGTATGGGGGGGCGCAGGAATGGGGGTAACTAGAGAGGTAGGTTGGTTGTCTTAGACATGGATGCTGTTGATGAGTCGGCAGGTTCGATGGTGGTACTATATTGATTTCTTCTAGTTTGTAAATTGACCTCTTCATTGGTCATGGTCATCAGGTGGTGAACACATGTTTCGGCCATGGGCGGTGCCCCTGGAGTGTTGGGATTGGCCTGGGGAGGGGTAGTGTTTGCCACCAATCCTTGGACTAGTAGTGGGTTTTGAAGCACAATGGGAGGAGTTCCTTGTGGTGCCTGCTTGGGTTGGGCTTGAGTGGGGGCATCGGTGCCCTGTTGGGCCTCATTTTGAATGGCCTGCTTAGTGCGAGCCATGAGAGGACACTCAAACGTGTAATGCCCATAGACATCACAATGTATACATGGTTGGTTTGTGTGCAATGGTGCGTTGCATCTTGGTGGATTTTGTTGTGGGGGTTTATGGGCTGGTCGGTTAGCTGCGGAATTATTGGGAGGGTTAGGTTGCTGACTGCCTCCCTACGGTTGGTTATTGCCTTGGTTGCGGGGCCGGTTGTTTCTAGCTTGACCTTGTTTATTGTTGGGGGTAGGCTGGTTGGGACGGTTTTGTTGTGCGGACACTTGTCCTAATGGAGCGGGTGAGCGGGGGTGGGGGCTTGAACTTGTTGCACTGGTGGTGCATAGTATATTTGTGGGGGTGGTGGTTCCAGAAATGTGGGAATTTACCCCACATACTGTTGTGTTGGCCAAGCCATTGCCTGAGCCTACTATGGTGGCATAGGTTGTGCATAAGAGGTTGTTGCTCCGGACTGAGACATCATTCTAGCATAGTCTAGAGCTTGGTTTTGGTAAGAAACATTAGCAGTGTTGCTTGGTTGCAGTGCAATGGTAGGTGGTGTCGGTCGAGGCAGTGGTTATTGGGAGACTTACCCTATGATGCCGTCCATTGTGTGGGATGCCTCCGGTGCATCGCGGTAAGAGGTACTTGGATGGGGAGTGTCTGGAATGACAGTGTACAAGTATCTAGACTGGGTGTAAATGAGATCAACTTTGTGGGGCCTTCAATATGGCCTCTTATTCATATTGGGGAGGCTCAGATGTGATGTCCTTTGTGATGGGTGGGAGAAATGTCTTAAGGAACCAATCCAAGAAGATCCTATCGTCTAATTGGATTTTGCATAAGCTGCAACATCGTCACCACTCATGGATATGATCAGTGATGTGAGTGGCGGTGTTTTGGCGACAGGATAGCAGGATCTCCACCCCCTCGTCATATCTGACAAGGAGTTGGAAATACTGTAGGAACATGAAGGCTAGGGAGTTGAAGTCGGGGTACTTGGCTTGTGGCAGCTCAATGTACCATTTGGCTGTAGCACCTGTAATGGTGCATTGGAATAGCCTCAACCTGATGGAGTCATCTACAATGCTATTGGATGAGCACCATATATGGAATGTCATTATATGGTTTTGGGGACATTCCTCGGCTTTTCCTTCAAACTTTTGGATGTCTGATGGCAGCTTAGTTGGCATGGGTGGCCAGAAATCTTGGTGGTGGATGGGGTCATTTGTTAATCTAGCCAAAGTAGGCAAGTTCAAATGATCCATGAAGGGAAGATTTGACCCCAAGTTGATGTGGGATGGGGCTGCAATGGGGGTGGGGTTTGCAGGTGCATAATGCATCTGCATGTCTGGGGGTGCTTGTGGTGGCACTATGGCGGATGGGTGAATGCCCCCAAGTGTTGTGGGTGGGATGGTATGGGTGGCGGGGGCAGTGCCCCCCTGTATGGTGGTAGAGGCAATGTGGGTGGTTGGTGCACTGCCCCCCTGTGTGGCAGGGGGGACAATGTGTGTGGAGGGGCCACTGCCCCCATGTGTTACCACTGGGCCAGCTTGGCTGGTCATTATTAGTGGTGGAAATTGGCTAATGACAATTTGCATGACTGTGCTTGGACTGCTTGCCACATTGTGGGTGACAGGTTGTGATGTGGACATGGGTCCACTTACTAAGAGACTGAAAAATGGATCTGGGTTTGCACTAGCCACGGGTCTGGATGGTGTGGTGTGGAGGCCTGGTTCAGACTGATATCAGTCAGAATTATATCAGAGGTTGTGTGGCCCTCTGATGGTGTGGGATATCACTAAGAATGGCCACAACGGTGCTGACTGAGTGTTCCAAATGGTGGTGGTTTGCCTCTTAGGCGTGAGGAATATTGTGGAGGATCAATTGTGTTTGCTTTGGTGTATGAAACTGGTGGGTATGAGATTTGGACCCCAGTTTCAATGGCTTCCTATTAGCTGAAGGTGGTCTCTCAGCCACCAAGACTGCCAAAAGATATCGTTTGTCTTGTTCCTCATGGGTGTTTCTACTCAATCAGAAGGGGTCATTGCCCATTTCGCTTGCCAATTCCTCTCAGCGGCCAGCTACTTTGGGGTTCCTGTGGTACTCCTCACAATAAGTTTCTGGGCAAAGCCCAAGTACTTCCCACAGTTGAAGTAGTCAGGGACTTATGTCCTCAAAGACTGCAGAATTGATTGAACTTAGTGTAAATTTGGTAAATTTTAAGGCTTACTTAGCATCATGAACTAAGTTGGGTTAATTATTTGGTATGGTGTGTTGGTTGGCTTGTTTGTTCTGGTATTTGGTTTGCAATATGGTTTATGAATTCATGGTAGAGTTCATATCATGGTTTTGTATGCAAACATAAACATAAATTTGTAAGCAAATATTGTGATTAACCTTGAATTGTTGGCCTAACTAAATGTCTACCTCTTAGTGATATTCTTCTCGAACCAAGAGAAGGTGCTAGGCTCTCAACACAATGGGACTAAGCCCATATGTAGATCCTTAGGTCACCTCCCAAGTGCTAGGTTGGTCATCAGGGAGGATGCTTAGCGCCGTGAGAATACCTCCTTCTCTACCCCCTGTACCTTCCAGGTCACCTGGTTTTAGTGGTTTGCGAAAAATACCATGGAGTGCCTAGATCTATACGAGCTTACCCTTCGTCATATCCCAGAATACCCCGAAGGGTGATGATTGGGTAGAGGAGGAAGGGGGTAGCAAGATGGTTATTTTTAAGTTACTTTTAGTTAGACTAGCTGATTTTATTAAGCCTTAATGATTGATTTAGCATATACACATTGTTCATGGATTTATTTGTAGAAAATAAAAACTGGAATTAAAAGAGACTTGCAATGGTGGACAGAGGCAGCTGGGCCGCATTGACAGTCCTATGAAACTGAAAATTACTATTAATTCAACTTAAAAACAACTTCTATGTGACAGGCCACACATTTCTGACCAAATTCCACGAGGGGGCCGCGATATTTTTCTAGAAATGAGCGAGGGGGTCACACAGAATGCGAAAAAAACCACAAACTGAGCTCCTGGGCTGAAGTCATGCCTGTCTGAGGATTAAGTGCACCTTGGGCATGCATGTCTGGGGATTAAGTGTGCCCCAATATCACCTTTTCCCCTGATAAGAGCAACCTGCTTCGGAAAGGGGTTTTTTGGTGATGCAAGGTCAGATCTGGCCGACAGTAACTGTTACTGGGGTCAGTCTGACTTGGCTCGGGCTAGTAGAGGCTTTGGCACTAACTAAAACAAGAAATAAAGCAGTTTTAAATAGATCTAACCTAAGATTTCTGAAACTAGGGTAAAAACTGAAAAAAAAAAACTTGAAATTTTGAAATTTTGGGCCCAGGGATCCTATGGGATCGACCCAGCAGAGTCGCCAAAGCTGTAGTGAGAATTTCTCCTCACTACAGGGGTAGAAATGGCTCCCTTGTGTCTATAGGGCATAGGGGTAGGTTTCTACCCTTAGAAAACAGTAAAAACGAAATGAAAATGCAAATAAACAGAGCTGTGAATTGAACTAAGATAAGCTAAACAAGAATAAGCAAATATAAGCTACTGTAAACTAGATCTAAGAGCAGAAAGTAAAGGAGAGGGTATGGAGCATTTTTGAACCCCTCTGCACACAGTGGGTTAGGGTTCCACCTCCAAAACCTACAAAATATACCTAAGCTACAATGGAGAAAACCTGCAAACAATGTCAATGAAAAACCCGCAAATGAAAATATCAGTTAGAAAACAAAATAAGCAAATAAACATAATCATAAATTATACCTCACTTAGGTGGAAATGGGCCACCATGCCCTAGCTCATGGGAGCACCTCTCTCTTGGTTGGGAAGCAATGGATTGATGATATGGAGATGGAGGAGAGGGGGAGTGGGTGGTTTGAGAGCAAGAGGTCTCAAAGCATCCACGGGCAGCATAACAATAGGAAAGTGAGGAGTGTTTTGAGAGTGACCCCCCACCCTTGTTTTATAGTTTTCCCAAGGGATTTTAGGGTTTTAATCCCTTGGTCAGGGCTTTAGCTCCTTCTGTCCTAACTTTAGCCCCTTTCAGGGTTTTGCCCCCTTTTTGAGGGCTTTAGCTCGTGGGGTTCTATTTTGGGCTCTTTTTTGGGGGTGTGGGGGTCAAATGGAAGGTCTTATGGAGTGAAATGAGTGTTGTGAGATGGTGTCCTTGGGTGGTGTAGGCCATTGAGAGCTGTGTGGGGGATTTTTGGGTTAACAGAGAGAATGGAGGTTAGGTGTTTGGAGAGACAGATATAGAGATTATGGGTTAGGGGATTTGTTACAAAGAGAGAGAGAGAGAGAGAGAGAGAGAGAGAGAGAGAGAAATTCAGAGTTAGGGGTTAAGAGAGAGAGAGACATCAGAGGTTAGCGGTTTGGAGAGAGAGAAGAGAGATGTTAGCATTTTATAGAGAGAAAGAGATAGATTGGGGATTATGGTTTTATAGAGACAAAGATATTAGAGTTTAGGAGTTTAAAGATAGAGAGAGATAGGGGGTCAGAGGTTTCTTAAGACAAATTGGGGGTTAGTGGTTTAGAAAGAGAGAGTGAGATATTAGAGGTTAAGGATTTACAAAGAGAGATATTGGGGTTAGGTGCATAAAGAGAGAGAGAGAGAGTTTGGATGTTAGGGTTTTGAGTGAGATAAGGAGACAGAGAGAGTTTGGACGTTAGGGTTTTTAAGAGAGAGATAGAGAGAGGGAGAATGGAGGTTATGATTTATAGAAAGAGAGAGATATTGGGGGTTAGGATCCTGAAATATAGCTATATTGGGGTTTAGATAGATAGAAGGAGATTCTTGGGGTTAGGTTTTTAGAAATATATATAGATAGAGAGGGAGAGAGGGACAGAGAGATAGATTTAGGTGTGGGATTTTAGAGAGAGAGAGAATAGTGGTTAGGGGTTTAGAGAGAGAAAGAGATATTGGGGGTTAGTGGTTTATAGAGATGGGGGAGAGAGAGATTGGATTTTATGAGTTTATAGTGAGAGAAAGAGATAGAAAGAGAGGAGATTAATGGTTGAGTGATTTAGAGAGAGAGAGAGAGATTGGAGGTTAGGAGTTTAGAGAGAGATATTTTGGGTTAAGGTTTTAGAGAGGGAGAAGGAGAGAGAGAGGGGAGGTCAGGGGTTAAGAGAGATATA
>LPNX011163991.1:306237-388788 GCA_001517045.1 Pseudotsuga menziesii | reverse complement strand
AATATTTACATCAATGGGAGATTATAGTTTTTGATCATGAGAACCCACTCATTTCATATGTTCACTTGATATCAAGTTCAACTTACGGTATGCTAGCACCAACTTAAAACAAATTCTATTTTCCTAAGCTTCAACTTACGACCTATAGGAACCAACCTGAACATATATTAGTCTAGTTGTGCAAACTGTGACTTGCATATTTAAGCTCTAATATGTAAAAGAACCATGCTCTCTAGGTGTGGAAGTGACAACTTCTTTAATTCTATTTTAAGTACCCATTGGAAGAATATTGTGACCCCCTAAATTTTTATTTGCACCCACATAAAGGATGTTGCTACACTATGATAGTTTTCCAACACCCACTTGAAAGAGGTTTAAGCCCCATGAACCTTACCCTGTCAAACCTCCTTGATATGAAATGAGAATGTATGTTAAATAGGGAAATATTATTCCTTGAAAAATACATAACTATTGAATTGTTTTGATCTGTGTCTGCTTAAATGTGTCATCCAATTTCCCAAATAATTTATGTATGGGTCTTCCTCTTCAAATTACACAACTATCAAAATATTTGATCTGTCATTGCATTTACGTCAAACATTTTCCCAAAACAATTCAGATATGTGTTTGTGAGTCTGCGCTTGAATATCTATGTCATACCTTTCTTCCAAAATACATATGCATCAGACCTTTCTTCAAAATATGATGTGCGAATATAATATGCATCTTCACTGAGTAAACACTTCGCACGTCCAAACCATGGGTATCCAATCAACTAGTGCTGCTCATCTTGCACCTCTACTTTGCTTCAAAAGAGTATTCATATGTGATTAACGAGCCTGCAATGATACCTCAAAAAACTAAAACTTTAAAGCTTGTCAGATAGTTAGATATTCATCTTCCATAAGCTTACTTCACAATGACAATATCTTGCCTATTTATAACCTTCTTGACTCAATAGATGTTTCGATTTTGGGAATTCCATTTACTTTGGATATCATCCCACTAGATTGGGTCTCTAACAAGTTTAATGTTTGTGTCGGCATGCCACATTTGTAATTCATCTTTGTAGTTTAAGACACACATATGACAATACTTATGTGGGACTTTTGCACACATAATTTTATTAATTCACAAGTCCCATACTTATGATTATTTACAATTATTCTTTTATGTACATATTTATGTGCACAAATGCAACCAATATCCTGATGGTCCTTTGGGTTTTGAATTCTGGTCCATATTTTGATATTTTGACACCTTTGATATATCTTGTCCATCTTGGATCTTTGATATATTGTCATGTTGGATCTTTTATATTTGACCTTTGACATCAATGACAGCATATATTCAATAATAGCCCCCTTTTTCACTGACTTGAACACAATTAGGCTCCCCTATCAATGCTCCCCCTTTCATTGGGATCTTCTTCAGTTCAGCTTCTCTCTTGCTCATCTTCACCTGAATTTTCTTCCCCTTTTATATAAATGGAAAAGGGACCTTTTCAATTGCTATATCCCCTTGGATTTTTTCTTTCTAGGTCACATATAACTTTGTCTCTATGTCAATTGCAATGAACTAACTTCTTTTCGACTAATTTAATTGATTCTATAAGCTGCCTTGTCTTTGGACTGTAGATAAGAGGTGTTTTTACTTCAAGCGACAAATTCGCACATATTTCCAACCTTTTGAATTCCTAAACAAGTTGATGTGTCCAAAGTGTTGTCCACATATTTGTTCATTTGTACTGTCATATTTATTCCATCATCATTCTTTCGAAGCACTGTTTGTCCCATGCATTCAATTTTAACTTAACGTGATCTTCCTTGGGCTGTGTAATGCATAAATTCTCCGTATTTTTATGTCCCTTCAATTTATGTTAAAGCACATGTTCGACTTCTTCATTTTTCTATAAATTTTTAGTATTTCTCATTTTTCTCACCACCCTATTTTTTATTCTGTCAATCTTGTCCTGATATTTGCGTCTTTCTTTTGAATTTTGCATACCCTTTTTCATCATAATGGCCTATTTGTAGCATTTGAACAATTCTTTTGAAAATCTTCTCACAATCGTTGACTCTCAATAGGAAGAACTTAGATTATTGCGAATGGACATAGGAATTTGGTAAAATGAGGTGATAGAGTCTAATTTCTTGCCTTGGTGTGAGCAATCTTGTTTCAACTGAACTATTTTAGAGACACTATACAATTTGAGTAGGTGGGTGGAAATTTTGGAATAGAAACAACAACACACATTTGAACTTTTAAGCTATATTGGATTTGAGTACTATCTATCATCTTCAACACCGAAACTTCTTCCTTTGTTGTGGTCTCTTGAACTTACAGATCCGGCTTCAATGCAATTAAGTCTGCATCTTTCACCTCTTCCATGGAATCATGTTGAAGACTTCGAACTCAAACTACATTTGTGATTCAAGTTCAATCGTATTCATTTTTTCTTCAGTTTTATGTTTTGGCACCCAATAGTGGCCTAATGTAATATGAGTTTTGAAGCTCCAAAATTTTGTGGCCATAATTTTGAATATAATATAGACACTTTCCTTTTAGCGCAATCATGGTGTGTCACTTGGATATTTTGTTTATACTGTTTTATACATGGCTAATAATCATACAACAATTCTTCAAATAAAAATTATTGAACGTTTACTTATTCTATTAATCCTTGAGTGTTTGAATATACCTGTTATGAACTCAAGGATTCTACATAATCCTTTCAGCTTAGTGTTAGCAACAATTGCTTACTGTCGATACTCCACAATTTTTATTGGTTCCATCTTTTACATGTTCTTGAGAAGTCCTTTTCACCCATATATTCTTGGTATTTTCATTTTTCACACTTCTGTCATGCTTCACACAACTTCCTAATTTCCACTGCTTCCTTTTCTGAGAACATTCTGACGCCTTGTGGCCATACTTATCGCACATATAGCGTTTTATAGAATGACAATATATTGATATATGCCCAACAAAATTGCATCTCCAACATCTAATTACATTGTTGTGTTTAGGAGCTTTCATATACTTGGTTAGTTCATTCCTTTGGGGTAATTCGTGATTTCTACAATGAGTGTCTCAATGGTTGAGTTATTTGTCAAAAATGTCTCTACCAAAATCCACAAAGCCAATACCCATTTTATCATTTGGAGATTGTTTTCGACTTAGTATATCTTCCAAGATAACTGAGTTATTGTTGTACTTGTGTTTAGTTTCTATGTTAATGCTTAATTCAAACATTCCTTGAGTTGCATCTGATTCCTTGAGCTTAATATGTTTCTGCAGCATTCCATTCACCATTTTTTACTCCTTCTGGGACCTTTATTGTTGTACTTGTGTTGAGTTTCTATGTCAATGCTTAATTCAAACATTCCTTGAGTTGCATCTGATTCCTTGAGCTTAATATGTTTCTGCAACATTCCATTAACCATTTTTTACTCCTTCCAGGACCTTTCAAGTGCACATTGGTTTTCTTCTAATTCCTTATTTTTCCATTTATGTAGTGCAATTCTTCTTCCGTGATTTTCAATTTATCCTTCAAATCTCCCTAAATATTTCTATTATTCTTGATAATTCTTTTTGTTGCTTCAAGTCGGCCTTCAATGATTTATTTTATTTTCTTTACTTATTCAATTCATCCATAGAACTGATTAATTCTCCTTCCTAATAGACTCCAAGGTTATATTCATCTTCAAACTTAGGAATTTCTTCCGAGACACAGGATTATCTGGATTTGACGGAAATTGCATGACTTCCTCTATAAAAATTTTGTTGTCAACAATTGTTTCCATCTTGAAAAGTTCTTTTGAGCATTTTGAATTTTTATTTTCCTCAAATTTTGGAGATGGTAGATAAATTCTGTTGTATGTCCATTTCTTCTTAACTTTGGATACACTTGCAGGGGCTCTTTTGGTTGAAGATTTTCCTTCTGATGCATTCTTATCTAGAATTAGAGCCATAAATAATACACCTCTTAGACTATCACTTTATTATATGCTGAAGATATGGACTCATTTCTTTTATGTAGGAAAATAATCCAACCAAATAACACCATCTGTAACAAGATCCCAAATGCAATGAGTATCCAATTCAATGTGTTTAGAATTGGAGTGATACATTGGATTGTACAAAAGATAAATTGCAATATGATTGTCACATCTTAATTTGGTAGGATACTTCTAAACTAGTCTAGTCTTTGTAAGAACATGCCAGATCCACATTACTTCTTTAGTTTCTTCTTTAACTCTGTTGTAATCAACTTCATAAGAATAAAAAGAAAGATCTCTCAACTTATTACTGGACCATGAAATTGGACTTGAAACAAGATGAAAAATGTATCTTGCAGTAAATATTCTATCCAAAGAATTCCCCACCCAATCATAATCTATATAAAAAGGAAGTTAAATTGTAGCCCTTCTAGAATAGAAAACACCATAATAGATTTCCCCTGTAAATATACGAGAATCCTCTTTGCTGATTTCCAATGGATTTCAGGAGGAATTCACATAAACCTCAAAACCATTCTAACTACAAAAGGTAGATGTTATCACTAAAGTTGAACCTCGACTGCTAGGGTCAAGCTTAGAGAAATCTTAAATTGGTTTAATGTATAATTGGAAAATGAATCTATGCAATTTGGTGGTAGGTAGATTTACTCCAGAAATCAAGCTAGATTTGAAAGCCAATATTGAAAAGCAATATACATATCACAATCAAGACTGATAAGACAAATCTACGAGTATGAATTTATGAAAAACATGAACCAGGTTCTACATATAGTACTTAAGGATAACTTCACATTAATAGTGAGAATCTAGAAATGGATTTTAATTGACCATACACAGGATAAATCACAACACATGAAATTCAATTATTGATACAGAAAGGTGGCTCATATGAACATAATCATTCCAAAGAAGATAACAAAAACAGAGTGTATGCATGCTCCTGCCACTCCAGTATCAAAATGTTCAAACACTACCAATATAATCTCAACCCTTGTCTAGAACCTTTCTTTTCCTCTGATAATGATAGACTTTATAGAAAAATACCATACCCCTAGCATCTACCATCTTCTAGAAAAAAAATCTAGACCTGAAATCAATTATAACATATCTGGAATGCTAGAGTCGACATGCCTTCAAATTTGCCAGTTTTCAAATCTAAAACTACCTGCTATGAATACTCCTATTAATTTGGCACTGAATTCTTGAAGAATTTGATGTAATCCTCTATATCTCAATACTCTACCATCGATGAAGTTAAGTTCCTTCAATTTGGGGATGATTCAATTGTTTCCCTATCAATCTAGATGTCGATCTCTGATGAAGTTATTGATGCTGAATTAATGCCTTAAAATCTGGAATCACCTAAACGTGGCTTTTCAGATGTATCTTGAGAAGAGACATCCATCAGATCAGATGTATTCTATTTGGTTTTCCCTTGAGATAAATTTTTTTGTTCAACTTCATTCAAGGTTAAAAGAGACTCCATAAGATCAGGTAGAGAATCCTCTCTTCGTGGTACTACCTGAATAAGGACCCACACTCGTTGCCCAAACTTTTGATTTGAAGTGACATCAAATGCCAATATGACACATAGCGTCCAGGTTGTATAGGGGTGATAAAATAAACTATAGCATCGAGCTCCTCGTCTACCTGGTACCCTTGCTCTTCAATCTCGAGATTGACTTCATCTCCAGCTCCCAAATCATCGCCACCAACTCAGAAAAGCTAGGTTTGATGTGGCCACCTCAGCAAACCATTATTGCGTAGAAGCCAAATCTTGGTAAAGGGTGTCCTTGGAACCAACTGTGTTCCATCGAAAATAGTGACATCTTGAACAAAACAACAATCGAGCTTTCCAGGAGCTTTATTAGCTGGTTTCCTAGCAGAAGGGGCCTGTGGACAATATATTGACGTAGGAGAGTTCCAAGGATTGAAAACAGGTGGGGCTTGTGCAAAAGGGTTAAGTGCAGGACATCTAGAAGGATAAAAACCAAGAGACTTATGAAAGTGACATCTCTCATGAAAAGAGCGTTCCTTGTAAATTGATAAGCAACCACGATCAACACATGAGTTTCTTTCTCCACAACCCGAAACTGAACCTTTTCACCTCACAGTGTAACAAAACAAATGATATGGGAGCCCGATAAAAGTTCAATCCTTGTCTATAGGCATTGGTTGATCCCTCTTTGGACCACCTACCTATTTTTCCATGATAATTTAATCAACAAGGATAACTGTGCAAGCCACATCAGCTGAGTACACAAGCATGTTATGTATAAAGGGAAGAAATAATCTCAGTTGCATTTAAACCAACATTATCTGCTAGAGTTCTAGGAACCAACTCAAAACTCTCAGCAATATTTCCAATTGCATACTTATCCAACCCTATCTCTTTGTATGTAGATTCCTTAGGTCTTCTTGCCAATTCGATTTCGGTTACACTAGGTCTAGGGAGAATACGACTGTCCCTACACATGGACTTGTAGCTATTTACCCCATCCTCACGTGTTTTCTCAAGGTCATCCAATATACTATCTGTACTTTCACGGAGAAGCACTGTTTACACCAAGTTTCCACCTTGTCACATTTTTCACAATAATAACTCTAACACTGCCAATTTCTTCCACTGAACTGAAAAGCGTTGAACAACAAAATGGAATCTAAATTGAAATCCAGTGATAATTGAATATTATATGCATTATTTTCAATAGCAAGTTTGACATTCCCCCAAAATTCTCCATTTCCAACATTCCATTATTATAAATTACAATTACAAACTTACAGCAGTTCGTTTATCATAGATATCATGAGATCCTTTGGTAATCCCATTACATTGTCAATGGATCCAACCATTGATTCCACTAATGGATAAGTGAGTGGATGTGCAAGAAGCAAGTGGCTTGCTAAATTTTTATATACACACTGCCATAATATATAAAATTTATTTGAGTAGACCTGGTGACAACATCTGGCTTCATCTGGGGATGGCATGCTCCCTGTGAGCTGCCAAGAACAAGTGGACCAAGTGCCTTTCCATTTCATTGGGTTGGAGTCTTCATCACAAATCTGTGCTACTTAAAAAACTTGAAAACACACTACTGGTTGAATCTTTAAACTACTCTGCAAATTGAAATAATCCTCTCACAACAATATGATCACACTATGCAAACTGAAACAAATGCTCAAAGATGAACTTATTTATCCACACTACTATTCTAATCAACTGAACTCTACTTGATCAAGTATAATCCCATTTCCAATGTAACCATGAAAAAATTTCATCAACCAACCAAAACTTGCTTCCAACTTTGAGCATATATACAATCAGAAATATTGAAAAATATAACTCATACTCACTTCCATCGAACTCTATCTCTAAAAAATTAATGATAGAAGATGTATAGTTCACTATTGAATCTAAATAACTTACAACAGGATCATAAAAATGACCAAAAATGACCTCTTCCTATTGCTTGTCTTCTGTGAATCCAAGCTGATTGATTTCTGAAAAGTATTGCTCAACTGATGAGGACTGGATGAATGGTTCTAGTAATTATTTATTACTTCCTTCCTCAACAATTGATTGATTACTGTCGAAGAGTAGATCATTGTTGAAAGCATCAACAAACACTGATGTAGAAATATGTTGCTCTGAAATATCCTCAAGTACATCATAAAAATGTTCTTTATTGCAGGTTAATGTACAGGTCTGCAATTGTTCATCTGAGTATTCATCAAACATAGGCTGACCTTCATAAGAATCTGGGACAATATTTACATTTGAGGTAATATTAAATGAAACCACATCCACTTTATCATCATTGTATTTATCATAAATTGGGGCATCCTGATCGATTTCTAAAGATGAAGATTTCTGTTCTATAATGCTATCATCAACTTTAATATCAAAATTTTGAAAAATTTCTTGTTGTAAAACATAATGAGAAGAAGATAATAGATCTTCTTGCTTCGTCATAGCATAACCACCCACTTCATCTTTACTACTGGAAGAATCTACTACTAAACCCTGGATATATAATGCATATCCCCTACAACAATGCTCAAAAAGACACTCAGCTGGGTAAATCCTCTTACAATATGAATAAATGGCATCATGAAAATATTTCAAAGAAGAAATACTAGAAGCAAGAAGATTTCTGTACCATTGTCTTGCACAAGCATCTAATGAATACATAAACATTTTCATCAATAAATCTTCATGATGTATACTCAGCTGATCCATGTATTGATGAAATTTAATTACATGATGTGCCGGATTATCCTCTTCCTTTTCTCTGAATCACAGAAGAAAATATCCCCATTCGTCCATGATAGGTACTGTAATTGGAAAGCCAGGAACAACTGAGAAATTGAGCGGAGAAAATATCTATGCCAAAATAGTATCAAAACCCTTTGACATCTTGGAATTGTAAAATCGCCTTTAGATTCTTCAAACATGGAGTCGCTTGGTTAATAAATCTGTATTCAAACTAGTGTCCTGCTCCTATCCATAGTCAAGAGCTATATCTGATCTTTTTCATTCTTTCACGGGGAAGATATCTTCACTCCTCCATCCCCGACAACGGTGCCAAAAGATGATATCACTAAAGTTGAACCTCGACTTCTAGGGTCAAGCTTAGAGAAATCTTAAATTGGTTTAATGGATAACTGGAAAATGAATCTATGGAATTTGGTGGTAGGTATATTTACACCAAAAATCAAGCTAGATTTGAAAGCCAATACTGAACAACAGTATACATATCACAATCAAGACTGACAAGACAAAGCTGCGAGTATGAATTTATGAAAAACATGAACCAGGTTCTACATACAGTACTTAAGGATAACTTCACATTAATCGTGAGAATCTAGCAATGGATTTTAATTGACCATACACAGGATAAATCACAACACATGAAATTCAATTATTGATACAGAAAGGTGGCTCATATGAACATAATCATTCCAAAGCAGCTAACAAAAATAGAGTGTATACATGATCCTGCCCCTCCAGTATCGGAATGTTCAAACACTGCCAATACAATCTCAGCCCTTAGCTGGAACCTTTCTTTTCCTCTGATAATGACAGAATTTATAGAAAAATACCATACCCATAGCATCTACCATCTTCTAGAAAACCAATCTAGACCTAAAATTAATTATAACATATTTGGAATGCTAGAGTCGACATGCCTTCAAATTTTCCAGTTTTCAAATCTGAAACTTCCTGCTATGAATACTCCTATATATTCGGTAATGAATTCTTGAAGAATTTGATGTAATCCTCTATCTCTCAATAATCTACCACCGATGAAGTTAAGTTCATTAAATTTGGGGATGATTCAATTGTTTCCCTATGAATCTAGATGTCGATCTTTGATGAAGTTAATGATGCTGAATTAATGCCTTAAAATATGGAATCACCCAAACATGGCTTTTCAGATGTATCTTGAGAAGAGACATCCATTAGATCAGATGTATTCTGTTTGGTTTTCCCTTGAGATAAATTGTTTTGTTCAACTTCATTCAAGGTTAAAAGAGACTCCATAAGATCGGGTAGAGAATCCTCTCTTCGTGGTACTACCTGAATAAGGACCCACACTCGTTGCCCAAACTTTTGACCTGAAGGTGCCATCAAATGCCAATATGACACATAGCATCCAGGTTGTATAGGGGTGATAAAATCAATTGCAGCATCGAGCTCCTCATATACTTGGTACCCTTGCTCTTCAATCTCAATATTGACTACATCTCCAGCTCCCAACTCATCACCACCAACTCGGAAAAGCTGGGTTTGATGTGGCCACCTCAGCGTACCATTATTGTGCAGACGCCAAATCTTGGTAAAGGGTGTCCCTGGAACCAACTGCGTTCCATCGAAGATAGTGACATCGTGAACAAAATGACAGTTGAGCTTTCTAGGTGCTTTATTAGCTCGTTTCCCAGTAGAAGGGACCTGTGGACAATATATTGGCATAGGAGAGTTCCAAGGATTGAAAACAGGTGGGGCTTGTGCAAAAGGGTTAAGTGCAGAACATCTAGAAGGATAAAAACCAAGCGACTTATGAAAGTGACGTCTCCTGTGAAAAGAGTGTTCCTTGTAAATGATAAGCAACCACGATCAACACATGAGCTGCTTTCTCCACAACCCGAGACTAAACCTTTTCACCTGTCAGTGTAACAAAACAAGTGATATGGGAGCCTGATAAAAACTCTATCCTCGTCTGCAGGCATTGGTTGATCCCTCTTTTGCCACCTGCCTATTTTTCCATGATAATCTAATCAACAAGGAGAACTATGCAAGTCGCATCAGCTGAGTACATAAGCATGTTCTATATAAAGGGAATAAATAATCTCGTTTGCATTTAATCTAGCATTCTCTACTAGAGTTCTAGGAACCAACTCAAAACTATTAGCAATCTTCCCAATTGCATACTTATCCAACCCTATCTCTTTGTATACAGATTCCTTAGGTCTTCTTTCCAGTTCAATTTCGGTTACACCAGGTCTAGGGAGAATATGACTGTCCCTGCACGTGGCCTTGTATTTATTTACCCCATCCTCAAGTGCTTTCTCAAGGTCATCCAATATACTATCTATACTTTCACGAAGTAGCACTATTGACACGAAGTTTCCACCTTGTTCATTTTTCACAATAATTACTCTAACACTGCCAATTTCTTCCACTGAACTGAAAAGCGTTGAAGAACAAAATGGCATCTCAATTGCAATCCAGTGATAATTGAATATTTTATGCATTATTTCCAATAGCAAGTTTGGCATGCCCCCAAACTTCTCCATTTCCAACATTGCATTATTATAAATTACAATTACAAACTTACCGCACTTCGTTTATCAGAGATATCATGAGATGACAATTGCACCTATCACTTTCTCATATTGATTATTAACCACTCACAATTGTATAGATGACAATGCCCCCCACAACATGCAAATGATATAACACATACACAACGAATTTCCCATTGATAAGATGAAACAAGAGAAAGAATCATTATTATTGTGTTCAATTTAGCAACCAGAGAAAAAGTGTTAGAACATTATTCCCATCATATCTATGCCATGGATCTTCATGTTGTTCTACCTAGTGTGAAAAGGGCTCTAGTGCCTAGTTTAGTGTTTTGGACCATAGTTTGTCCACATTTGACTAGAATTTATGCCATAAGATCATGTTTGTCTACAATTGCGACCAACATCCTTGTTTTGGGTAGCCAAAATCATGCATTAATGATGAAGGCACCCTATTTCCCTGTTTTATGGGATAAGGATGGAAAGAGGGTGCTAATGCACTGTATTTGGTCAAACTGTTCATTAAATGGTCCAAAACCTAGTCCCTGAACCACCTCATGCATGTGTTCACACCTATTTTGACTATCCTAACCTACTTTTGGTCCTTTTGGTCCTTTTCTAGTCCCTATTATTCATTGAACCTCATTATGACACCACCGTTGGTCCCTCATGTTCACTAAACCTCATTATGGTCAAATATAGGGTTTACACTTGGCCTTATGTCATTGATGGGTGAATTGGTCCAATCTAAGCCTACCATCTATGAGATAATCATATGCTCTGTTGGGTCCATGGTATTCTGTTACCCATGGTATTTACCCAAGGTATTGCATGTGATTATTCCTATATATCGTACTGGTTGTTTTTGCTCAATAAGCACACTAATGGAAATAATACTCTAAAGAGGTTTCTCTAGTTTATGTCTCAAATTATTCTCTCATTTTATGATATATATAGAATAATTATAAGTAATAATTGATAATGAATCTAGATCTAGGTGTTTTTCACATGACCCAGAACTTCGGTTATGATATTCTGCAATCCAAATTTCACATGGTATCAGAGCTAGTATGGTTCATAGCATTTTTCTTAGGTTTTCTTGAGAGTTTTCATTGCAGGTTATTCAGTGCTTCTTTATCACTCAATGTGCAACAGTAAATGGAGCAGTCTTGTGTTTCCTTTCTCACTTTGTTCAACTAATTTGAGTGGAAGGACAATATGGTAATTCAAATCATATCTATAGATCTCTACAAAGTTACTACGGGGACAGAAAATGAGCCAAACTCTACTGATGAGAAGTCCAAGTTTTTAAATAGAATGGATGAAGTGTTTTGGATGCTATGTCTCAGAATTTCAAGAGAACTCCTATTTCATGTTGACAGTCTCACAAATACATATGAGTTATTTCTCAATCTTGAGTCATTATATGGGAATACTGATGAACTAAGAGGACACCAACTTGAAAATGAGTTGATCTCCTTAAGCCCAACTCAGTTTGAGACAATCCAAGACTTCTTCACCAAGTTCAAATCCTTGGTTCTGAAACTGAATCAATGTGCCTTTGAGAAGAAAGAGGAGCAGCTAATACTTTCCATTATGTCGAAACTGGGTCTTGGATACTCAATATTTGTGTCTACGTTCCATGCTACAAATCTTGTTGTTCGAAATTGCAGGATGCCCTCCTTGGATGCATTCATAGATTCTTTCACCCAAGAGCAAGATAAGCTTGTGAAAATGGGGACCTTGAATTCTTCAAAGGACCATGCACTTTCTTCTCATGTATCTACAAATTTAAAAAATGCTAAATCCAAAGGAAAGAAAATAATGAAGGAGAAGAAACATTCAGATGAAGAAAGCTCAAGTTCTACTGATGAGGATTCAAAATCAAAGAGGATGAAGAGAAAGAGAGAGAAACACAAGTGTGTGTATTGAATAGGTTCTCATTATGAGAAATCTCTTTTTATAAATAATTTGGAAATCATGACCAATTTTCTTGAATAAAATAATATTGATGTTCTATATTTTGCAAGAAAAGAAGAAGACAAACTCTCTTTGGAACACGAAGATGGTAAGTGCTTGTAATCTTTGGGTGCTAGGGTAAAACCTATTTATCATGTCCCTATTTATGAATTTTATTTTTTTTATTTAAATTATGATATATCAGAATCTAAAACCTCCATCCTTTCCTTGGAATAAATCCCAAACAGTTAACCAGAGTTTCCTCCCAATACTAGTAATTTTTTACTAAATTTCAACTTGTCTTCTGAAAGATATTTACCACTCCATTCAGATCCTTCATATTATTACTTTTAAGGTGATATGTAGTATTATAGGCAAGTTATTATATCCTTAAACTCATTTCCACAACCATTTTATTCCCAAAATACCCTACAACCCCTAAGTTCTCCAGTTGGAAAATCTCACAATTGCATTGTTTCCAATACTATGTCACTTGTATATGTTTCCTTTATGTCTTGCAGAATATTTCATTGTTTGGAAATCCATTTAATTTTACCTAATGTGAATCTTTTTCCACATGTATGGACCTGATATCACCACCTATGGTTCAAATATCAAGTCTCCAGACCATCTAAGTTCACTCAACTGTCAGTGTGATGTAGTTTCCCACTCTTTTCCTACTATGGACCCATTCGCTCATGGAGACACTATAACTATGATATTTTTTTCTATATATGACTCCTATTCTGATATTTCATATCCTCATGAGTTTTTTTACAGAGTTATGAAGGTGTTTTATCAGTTTGGGAAGAATATACGTGGTTTAATTCATGATATGGCAACTACATAAGAAGGTAATTTTGTTGAGTCTTTTGATGCTATTTGAGAAGGAGTTTGCAGAGATAGGTTTTTAATTATTGATTTTTCTTTCAGATCAGAGTATGTTTGCAGAAAAAACAATTCTTATGATTCTCCTCCGTCATCAAATAATGGCCTTCAAGGGGCGTCTACACATGTTCTTTGTTTACATCACATTGATGCATGATCTTGGCATCCACAACATATTCACCAAGTCCCTCACCAAGAAGTTGTTCATTCAGCTCATTCAAGTGAATAATAATACCTATTGAAGACATTTTGATCATCTTTGTTCCATTTTCATTCTTGACGTTGGATTTCCCCCATGAGTTTTTTCCTCTTCCTCATTTTTACATGGACAAATAAATTGTTGTAAAGGGTGACCATAATCCTTGTTGATTGGGCCCTATTTTTCTTTCTCACTAACATTTTTTTCTTAGGGGTGGGAGGTATTAGAAAAATCTTCCCATCATATCTATGCCATAGAACTTCATGTTGTTATACCTTGTGTGAAAAGGGTTTTGGTGCCTAGTTTAGTGTTTTGGACCATATTTTGTCCACAATTGACTATAAGGTATGCCATAAGATCCTGTTTGTCCAAACTTGTGCCCAATATCGTTGTTCTGGGAGTCAAAATCATATATTAATGATGAAGGTTCCCTATTTCCTATTTTATGGGATAAGGATGGACCAAGGGTGATAATGCATTGTATTTGGTAAAAATTCTCATTAAATAGTCCAAAACATAGTCCCTAAACCACCTCATGCATGCGTTGACACCTATTTTGACTACCCTAACCTACTTTTGGTCCTTTTGGTCCTTTTTGGTCCCTATGATTCATTGAACCTCATTATAACACTACCTTTGGTCCCTTGTGTTCATTGAACCTTATTATGGTCAAATCTAGGGTTTACACTTGGCCTTATGTCATTAATGATGGGTGAATTGGTCCAATATAAGCCTACAATTTGTGACATAATCATGTGCTTTGTCGGGCCCATGGTATTTTGTTTCCCATGGTATTTACCCAAGGTATTTCATGTGATAATGGCTATATATTTTACCCATTTTTTCTCAATAAGAACACTAATGAAAATAATACTCTAGAGAGGTTTCTCTAGTTTATGTCTCAAATTGTTCTCTCATTTTATGTTATCTCTAGAATAATTATAAGTAAGAATTGCTAATGAATCTAGATCTAGGTGGTTTGCGCATGACTTAGAAATTTGGTTGTGATGTTGTGCAAGCCAAATTTCACAAAAAGCTTTAGTGTAGTCAATGCCTTCATGTTGAAAGATTCCTTTTGCTATTAATTGAGGTTTATGTTTTTCAATTTGTCCATCTGTGGTAAATTTTTCTTAATGTATCCACTTACATCCAACTAAATTCTTTCCAAGAGAAAGAGGCACATGATTCCATGTCTTTTTTTTCATTAATGAGTCATATCAACTTGTCACTGCATTCTCCCATTCAGGTTTATCTTTAGCTTGAGCATAGGTAGAAGGATCATATGTGGAAAAAAATTTAATCATCAGAGCACATATATCTAGTTCAATGAGTATTGGAAAGAATATCAATGATCTTAGAAGCTGCAGATTCGGGAGTTTTCTAGGCCCAAACATGAAGAGAAGTAGTGGTAGGAACCACACTAGTATCTTCAAGGAATTTAGATGGATCACTTGAATAATAAGGTGAACTAGCACTAGTAGAAAATTAGAAATTAATGACTAAAAAAATGACTAAAATCTAGCAATAGATGACCATTTTTTAGTCACCGACTAATAGTAGCTAATTTCCACTATCTTATAGATTGACTAACTTAGTCATATTTCACTTAGTCGTTAATAGGTTGACTTATTAGTCATTGATTTAGTTATTGATAGTCAATGATTTATTCATTGATTTGGTCATTAAGTTAGTCATAGATTTAGTCACTGATTGCAACAATTATTGACCAAATATACGACTAAATAAACTACTAGATGATAACATATTTATGACTAAGCTAAATACGACTAAACGTTATTCGTGTTATAAGATACGGGAAATTAACTACCAATAGTCATATATATGTGAATTTAATCGTATTTGTAGTCACAAATTTCTGATAGAGCATAGAGCAATCAAACCACCAACCTCCTACCTATAATTAGGAAGGTTCTCTACCATTGAGATAACACCCTTTAAGAAGTTGTTATTTCTTAAGAATTTTGCATCATTCAAGCATACACAATAATGATTATCAAGTAAATATAGATCCATAATGGCTTACCGTGTACTAGTCCATCAAGTCCTTCTTGCACTTAATAAATGCATTTGAAAGACTTGAAGGACTATTACAAGGTAAACCATTATGTATCTATAGTAACTTGATAATCATTTTTTTGCATGTTTGAATGATGCAAAATGCAAAAATCCCATAAAATTAATAGGAATGATAAGCATGCATCCAATGTTAAACTATCTACCAAGTCATCTAGAGTCATGCCAAGATATTTGAATTTGATTGAAAAACCATAAGTAACTTGAAGATAGTGGTGGATGATGTCATGGAGAGGAGAATTCCAGTTTACATAGAAGCAAAGGATGAGATCAAAATGGAGCAAATCATCACAAAAAATGTATATAAAATAATAAAAGAAATGTACAACTAATTCCATTTCACATCAAGAAGAATGGCCATTAACTCTGAGTACTCTTAGCCACTAGATCAATGGAAATGAAATGAGATGAAATATTAGAAACAATACCTTCAAGTTTGCTTGTTGACAAGAAGTATGAATACTTATGTGATCATTTTATTCACAGGTGACTTAAACAACCACTAACCTGCAATTAAAGCAAGAAACCATGTTCAGATTGATATATAAATAAAATAAAATAAAAGTTAAAGATATACTATGCCAATCCCACTATAATTTATACCTTGAAAGAGAACTAGCAAATCTCCCACAACTGTTCAAATTTGTCCAAAATGCCCACTTGGAATGTCGTTTAAATAAAACAAAACGAAATTGAAAAAATGAAAGTAGTAATTTACTCTACCTGTCTATTGGATGCAGAGTCCCATAGATGTACAATAGAAATAGTCAAGCACATGCAATAAAATTATAAATGGACAAAAATAAGAAAACAATGTGGTTTAGACCTTCCTGAATTTCTACACTCAGATATATATTACGATCACACAATAAAATTATAAATGGAAAAAAAAAGAAAACAATGTGGTTTAGACCTTCCTTCCTTAATTTCTATACTCAGATATATCCACAGTCCAAGACCTGATTTTGAATGTGGTTTCAACTTTAAAGGTATCGGAAAATGAGCTTGGGCAAGGATAAACCCTTTATAACCAGACCTGAATTTAACAATAATTTTTCTCCCTATTATTTTCTACATTCTTTTAACTTTATATTTATTTGCTGCAGATTCAAATATCTTCTTGAATGATTTCCCACATTTCACAAAATGTAGGAGTCAATATTTGGGTTTTAGGCAACATCCTAGTTATAAACATAGGATGGGATACTAATATTGTATGGTTATTGGACCTGAGAGATGCTTTTTTATTATTATACATCTTAAGCATATGTCGATGATGTATTAAAAGTTAAAAATAGAAATCCTAGGTTGTTGACCGTAGGGGGCTTAAAGAGTTTAAAATCAACATGGGAAAATAAGCAGCAAACATATTGTGTCTCCCAATAGGGAAATGCACTTTGTCCTTTAATATGTACAGCTAGTAAACATTATTTAAATATTTTACAATCATGAAGGACATAACCTGGTAATTTGGACAACTAGTAAACATGATTTCAAAACTATATAAAAAGACAAGATAAGATAACAAACTATACAAAATAACAAGACATTACATATGATTTCAAACTATATAAAATAAAAATCTAAGATAAGGCATGACTATTGCAAATCAGTAAGGTGCACTCGCCTTTAAAGAGTCAAGTAAGGAAACGATTGCTGTAGGTGGTAGCTACTCAAAGTCTCACTCGATCTATAATAGAACCAAGAGATAAGGAATTCAATATAGGACTGACATAAACATGACAAGAAATGTTCATAGATTAAATTCTAAATTTGACATCGGCTATAGAGACATAAGGAAATTTAAAGAAACCAAGTTAACCAAGAAACTAAACAAGATAATCATACCTTTGTCTTCAGAGTCTGAGAACAAAATATAAATGTTTCTAAATTGTTGTTTGCATCATGAAGAATATTAGCTGACATCTGAAAATGAGAGTAGTTGATCGGTACTCCTTCATGTTCTTTGCAAATTTTGGAACACAACATGAACAAACCAGATAGATCAAAAGAGTGTGATGCACATTGCAAACCTTTATTAACCCTTGTATATTTGTGTCACATTATACACAGGGGGCCCAATATTCATATTTAGTGTTGAATGATATCTCAAACATCTATAGCAACCATTATCCCTATTTCTTTTGTTCATGGTATTTTAAATATGGCTTGCTTCGAGAGGATTATACCGTCACAGGAAGATAGATGTGTATGGGATTCTTAACAAGGAATATAGGATTAGCCTAGTTTAATTTATGTTTACCATAGTAGCAATATTTTTCCATATTGTCCTCTGCTTTATGGAAATTCAGCAGTAGTACAAAGTTCAACAATTTATGTAACACCCTGGTTTTAACACCATTTGCATTTAAATAAAATGATGTAAATAATCATGGTGTGGATCTAGGCAAAATCCCCACCATTGATTCAGTATTTATGTTTCAGCGATTAAGGTTGGGCCAATGGTATTTTGTGCTAGCCGACACATTACTATTCTGGACATCATGCTAAATTTTCAATTTAATAATTAAAATCCTACATCCAGCTATGTCAACGCAACTAAATGAGATGGGGGCATGATTTTACTAAGGATAAGCGAGTGGGGAATTGGAAGAGTGGGCAAAAATTTGAAATGGGTAAAGCACCATTTCTGGAAAAAAAAATTAAATTTTCTTGGGTAAAGAAAACACGAAAAATGACTAGCTTTCCCTCATGCATGGGCTTTTCACCTTCCCCTCACGATTTTGACTATGGCCAATGTTTTTGGATCCCAATATTTATTAAGGAAACAAGAAAAAAACCACTCTGAGTCTAGACCCTGGGGGATTCTCTCCTTTTTCTGTAATTTTTCTTCCTTTCACGAATTTCTGTTGTTCGACATTTGGTTTCCTTTTCACAATTGTTCTTGTTTTCTGGTCATTTTTCCCGAACACGATTTGTGTCTTGATTTGATTAATCAATAGACATTTTCATTTTTGGTTTTCATCTACGTTTCCCCCCGTTCAATGGTTTTTTTCCTTCCCACGATTTTCCTGGTTGCCTGTTGTTTTCTGTATCCGATTGCCCACCAGCCGATTTGGTGTTTTTGATTGAATTGATCAGCAAACGATTTGGTTTTGGCTAATGGCACCAGTCGGTCTGATTCCGACAATGTTTAGAAATCCTTGATTACTGTGTGTGTATGTAATCCCTAGCATCTACTACATTTTGTTAATTCCGATACTAAAATAACTATGTGCACAAACTTTCTTTGGTATCTACATTGATTGAAGGAATGGAAATGGAATCTAGACTTGCTTGATAAACCTAGTGTGTGAAAGAACCTCACAGACCAATCTAGAAGGTTGGTTTTATTCTTTGCATGCCCTGAATAGTATTGGAAGGGAAGGCATGGCCTGAGGGAATATGTAGTAGAGAAGGGAATGCTTCCTTGTGTTGGGTGTGTAATGGTTTATAAATCAGTCTAGATCTAGTGTGGGTGTTCATAGCTATGGGGATGAGCTCACTAGCTTAGCAGTCAATTTTTCCACTTCCTTGGTAGTCTGATAAACCCATATGTTGGGATTGGTTGTGTCTCATGTGATTTTGTCTAAGTGTAAACCATTGGCTGTGTAAGTCTGATAAACCCAATTGGGTTGGATTGATTGAATTTTATCGTATCCTTGGCTATGGGTGAAGTCCGCTAATGTTCCTTATTCCTTGGGGAAATCATTCCCAGCTTGGGGGTGGCAGTGCTGCTGAGAGATTAAAGAGAACACTAGCATATGGTTGGGTGGAACGTTGCAGTGACATATTTGGTTGCGGGACAAGCTTCTTTCAAAGATAAGTATTCTCTTATATTTTTATTTTCCGCAACTGTAATTGTTTTATGAATTACTATGAACATGATGAATGCTTGAATGAATGATTTTGCTTCCACTATATGTTAATAATTTATGCATATGTGTATGTTTTAAGTTCAATGAATTTTTATATATTATGTTCATGGGGCTTATATTTCCCGGGTTGATAGCTGTTGTCGCGTCCTCTCCGCCGAGCAAGGGTTGGGAAGATGACAATTTATTGTGTAGTATGGATAGGTACAGTCAAGTTACTTTTAATTGTATTTGGTAAAATCCTTAATGTATTTGATACCCGTCAACTCATAATCCCTAAAGAAAACAACCTAGAAACCTCAACAATGTTAAAAAAACATAGACATCTACGAATATAAACTAATAGAAAATTTTGAAGAGATGAATTATTTTTTTTACTTATTGGGCAATCTTGAGGCTGAATTTCTTCTAAAATTCAAAACAAATTGGCATATTTATTCAACAAGTATCAAACAATTGGACAACTAGAGAGTTACAAAGGACTGATAGTGATCCAATGCTTAGTTCTCCCCCATCGCCATCGACTACCAGACTCAGATGTTCTTGAATCCATCTACTTCATTTCCACTCTTCACCGTGCCTTGGATACATTTATATACATGTTTCGAAGGCGGCCTTACTACTTTTATTTTTTATTTTTACTTTATTTTGTCATAGATATAGTTCTAGTTTTTTATAGGAGCTACATTTGCACTCCCACATTGTAGTTATACTAATTGTATCCTTTTAGTCACATTGACCTATTTATGTGGTAAATTCGAATCACCCCCATTTCCCACAAATAATTCCAGGGAAGGATTCACATTGTCATGGAGTGAAATTTTGCAAAAGGAATTATGAGGTCTAGATGAACTAGAAGGAACGAATGGAATATGACTACTATCAACTTGCGTACCCTCTGGTAAAAATTCCTGAAAATTTAACATTAATAATCCACCTGGACCAAGATTATACGAACCCACAAATGCCGATGTAGCTGACGAACAAATGTTTATTTCATCCCCATTCTCCTCTTTTGAATCACTTAGAACTAAAACTTCATACTCTTTATGGGCCTCTAAATGAATAACCTTTCCAGATTTACATGGAGGGAAATCATTGCCTAAATATGTAGAGTCAAATTAGACATCATTATTTTCTGAAAATTCCATGTTCCAACTTTCTTCTTGGTTAACACTTGCATCTTCATCAACTCTAGTGCTAGAAGTTGCACTACTGCTTCTATGAAGCATGTATTTGAATTTCTGCTTGTCGGTTTCTCTAGACATATTGTTTGCTTCAGAATATTGGATACCTGCACCACTCACTTTCCATCAACCATCTTAATTTTTCTTGATTCCAATTTTCAATGTCATATGCCCTTCTAATAAGACATCCTCCTACTTTACCTTTTTCCAAGGGTCCTGCATCACCTGTTTGAAAATTACATTTTGATTCTTGATATCTTGCTTTTTCATATTGATGGATCCATCAGGAAATAGCTAATCCTCAGGTAACTTGTTTTCACCATCATGTTTTGGACACCAACAACCATCCGATTTAACTTCAACTTTAGTTACATCCTTGTGGTAGTTTTTTATCTGCATCCAAGAACCATGGTATGCATGTTAATGTGAATCTAAAATTTGATTGTAAATCCACACCCAACAACACAAAGATCAATGTTTTGGTTTCCAACTCAACTATACAAGGAAATAGAGAATATGCTTACAAGTGATGTAATGCAATTGAAATATGGGTCAATTATAATGTCCTCCAACGAATAATTCTTCATACATATTGGACACTGCCACTACATTAAGAGTCAAACTTAGTCTGATAGAATTATTGTTTTCATTGCTTAGCATGTGTTTACTGTAATGATGTCTAAAATCTACAGAAGATGGTGTTAGAATTACATTTGCATTTTTTAGTAATTTCTAACCTTCCGTGCATGGTGTTGAGGTCAAAACACCCCATATGAATGCAAGGTTTGAACCTTCCAGCAACTTTTATACATGATCCACTTAGCAGTCATTCACCTAAATCCATATGAAAAAGTTTGGAAATTCTATCTATCAACATGAAAAGAGAAACAAAAAATACAATGAAACACCCCCACATGCATAATTATAAGATATGAAAAGCATCGAGTGAAAATTACATTCAGAATGGTTGCTAGAGCTAGTTCTTAGAAGAAAATGGCATTTGCAATAGAAAGGTGTAGTTCCCGATACAATATACGAATGTTCACTTAAAGATTGCACAACAACATAGCTGATACAAAGAAAGGAACATGCACCATGAGTTTCTAATCTCTCCCTTATAATTCTTCTTTAGTTTCTACATAGTTTTTCAATGCTTCTAAAATCATTTTATGTTTTCCTAATATGCATTAACTCTTCCATTGCAACACTTTAAATTTCAAACATATGATGCATATATGATCTAATGTAGGATTTGATTCTATAAGGTGCAATTACTAACTCACAACCAACAACTACTAGATACATAATAAAGCAAAACATGGGATATAAGAACTGTAAAAAGGGATCTTCATAAAAAGGTATCAATAAAATCAAAGTTACAATATCAATGTGTTCACACTGAAAGCTCCATATCAATCTAGTACTCAACATCTCAATCCTTTTACTTACAGGTCAGCGAAGATTCATTGAAATAGATTATGCTGCCACTTTTAAATCACTATCACTATCATCTCAGTTCCCTTGAGATGCACCACCCCAAACATAATGCTTAACACAAGCAAGGGATTCTTCAAATTGTTCTCCTTCTGATTAACTTGTCACCAAGCTCAACAACTACAAGAGTTGTAAACTTGTAATCATATTGGAGAAATACTACTAGAAATATCGAGTCAATAGTATGATAAACACAGTAACATAATATACATTTTACCAACACAAACCTAAATTTATTTCAGAGGTCACTTATAACCGACTATGGGAAGCAACTGATGTTTAAAGGTTTTAAAATTACAGTTTCACATAAAATAATGTAGGTCACACAATGGAATTCCTACCAAAGTACACAAGAACATGGCTTTCCCATATACAAAATTTCCTTTGTTTAAAAGATGAAGTTTCATAAAATGTTTCCCCAATGTCGAATACAATAAAATACATTCCTGTAAATTTTAAGCTTAATATGCATATGCTATCATGGGTTCTTTACTCAATACTCCTTGTTAGAGGGCATACCCATAGTAGAATAATTAATCAATTTTGGGATCAAATGTAAATAAGATGGTGACTGGAAATGCTTATCTTCATACTGTACCAACTGCTACACAAAATTGAAAACATATCCTAAAAAAAAGAAGATATAGGGATGAATGGAAGTGTTGGTGCTTACAAGCCTTAGAGAGGGTTTGATTGGTACAATATGCCACTATGTTGGCTCTGAATCTGATAAGTTTGATGCGATCTATGAATGCAACCTCTAGTCTTCCCTTATAAATTGGTGTTACTGTTGATCACTAGGGTATTGAATATTTTCCCTAAACTTGCTTATCTAGTAATACAATCTGCCTAACATAAACACCTATGTAATTTGTGGTTCACTCATCCATCTATAGGGTGAATGCTACCAACAAGACAAGAAAAGGGGGAAGATTTTGTTCTTTAATGAATTCTTCCCTTGATTAAGTGTATGCACATACTGGAATGGTGCCTTCAATGTTTTTTTGAATGACATTATTAATTTATGCTAGTAAGTGTGAGGAGACAACAAAATATGAGCTACCATCCAATGATCGTCAAAAGGTGTGTAGATCATTCCTAATTAACCACATGTGCTCCAACAAGAGTCCCCAGGTCAGTGGATGATATCCAAGCTATAAGGAGGCGAAAAGTATCCATATCACAAACTAATATTATGCATGTGACAATCCATAAATAAGGAATCACTTAGCGACATAAAAAATGGTAATAAAAAGAAGTTTCAAGAAATCTGTTGCAGAATATAGTTGGTACCTGACACAATGGATTATGGAACCTTGCATTGCCATAAGATAAGTTTGATTACAACTCCAATTTAGACAAATCCATAGTTCATACTCGTACTACTTCGAATTATTTATGGAAGAAATCCAAATCCAGTTTCAAACATAGAGGAACTATAAACTTTCAATTGATGAATATGTCTAATGTGTAGATTCTCTCTGTCTATTATTCATTTAATGTAGCACCCTGCTTGATCTGTAGGACCTCAACTTTAGTGCATCAAAAGTTTGTTGTAAAATAATGCATTCAACAGATTAATTATTGGATAGTATTTGCAGAAATTAAATGCTCAGAATAGGAATGAAAACAAGACTAATAACAAATGCCAAGTAGAAAACACAGAAACAGAGTCATAAACAGAGTTGATAACAGAGTTCACCCCCTCCACTGGGCTACGTCTCCGGGCCCCTCTCCAATAGGAACCGATCCAATTAATCTCTTAAAATGGTACAAAAAAAAATGGTTCTGGAACAAATTTAGCAACTGTAAAACAGAATGCTGGACAGAAAGTCTTTAAGAATCCTCTCTGAAAGCTACAAAACTGGACTTAAACAGACACAAGAATCCAAATTATAACTGAGGATAGTCGACTTCAAAAAGGAACATCACAGGGACAGTTTTCACAGCAAACTACTCTCTCCAAGCTTCTCATCACAGAGAAACGTTGCACTGTCGTTCTCCAAAAAATCCTCTAATCGTTCCCATTGCGTCCGAACTCTCCAATTCCTCTCATCACAGAACGGATGCCCCCTTTAATACTCATCTTGGCCGTTACAAATGAGCCAAAACGTCCAAGAAAACGCGACTGTTCACCTTCTTCTCTCAAATGCCAACAGGCTGTTCCTTTCCTTAACTGAATCAAAGAACCAAGAGAAAACGTTACCACCCCATCGGTTTTGTTGCATCCATAATGTGTACCAAACTGTAAAAACCATGATGGAAAAATTCCCACGTGAACGCATTGCTGAGTATTTGAATCGGAAGGTTTAGTGATGTTGGTTTCCACCGTTGCGGCTGCCGAAAGGCTTTCGAGCCCCGCCGTTGCAGAAGGAAGAAGGATTTTGACTTCCGATCAAGTTTGTGCCCATCGTTGCGGCTGTCGGACCGCTTTTGGCTTCCGATCCATTAAATCTTCCGCCATTGCGACTGCCGGAAGGCTTTCGGCTTCCGATCCGTTAAAGCTTCCGCCGTTGTGGCTTCCGGAAGGATTTCGGTTTCTGATCTGTTAAAGCTTCCGCCGTTGCGGCTGTCGGAAGGCTTTCAGGTTTTGATCTGTTAAAGCTTCCACCGTTGCAGTTGCCGGAAGGCTTTCGAGCCCCGCCGTTGCGGAAGGAAGAAGGCTTTTGGCTTCCGCCGTTACGGAAAGGGGAAAGCTTGCGACCACCGATCCTTGTATTTTTTTTTTTCGTCCGATTACCCCCACGGATAGACTAGTCGTTGGTCGCCCGTAGTTGCGGAAGAAGATTCTCTTCCGTCGCCCACTTTTGTGGAAGGAAATCCCTTCTGACCTCCGACTTTGTCAACAGACTGTGAACCAATCATTAAACTGTTAACCATTAACTGCGTGGCTTCTTGAACCATGTACCATATTTTGGATCGTTAAAGAGGAATCGATCCACCGGATCATTCCTCCCCATTAGAGAGCTTTTGGACCACCAAAATCCTGAATTATTCTGCAAGTAAGTGAGGGTAAAGTTACCTCACTTTACCAACCTCCATCCATCTCGCTTTGCTAGGATGCCTTCCTTTAAGCCCCACTCGAAGGTACTCAGCATTCCCCCTTCGTGAAGTTCTTACATTTCTGTCAAGAATAACATCATCCTGCAACTCTCTCATATATTCAGGTGCCAACTCATCTATTGAAGGAATTTGTATGTTAATTTCTTCATCCATGATCATAGGAGGCTCATACATTTTAAGATTCTCAACATTGACAACTGAATAGATTTGCATGTATGGAGGTAAATTCAAGTGAAAAGCATTAGTACCGATCTTTTCCAATATCTCAAAAGGACCATACCGGATAGGTTTAAGCTTTTTACCTTCACCTTTCATCCTTTCTTTGGTGATATGTAACCAAACTCTGTCACCTACCTGAAATTGATGATCAATTCGATGCTTGTCATGCCTGGCTTTGTACTTTGCCTGGCTCTTCTCCAACTGTTCTTGAACTTCCTGCTGCACTGCTTGGATTCTCTGAATGAATTTTAAAGCTTTATCTGCATCCTGATGTCCATCCACTACATCTTTGCTGAAAGAGAAGTCCACCGGTGTTTTTGGCAGATAACCAAAACAAGTTTCAAAAGGAGATTTCTTTGTGGAAGAATGAACTGCATGATTGTAAGCATGATGTATATACTGCAACTTCTCATCCCAAATTTTAGGATGCCTACTACAATATCCTTTGAGTAGCTGAACCACTGTTATGTTCACTACCTCTGTTTTCCCATCGGTCTGTGGATGAAAAGCTGTACTTTTCTTCAGTTTAGTGTCCATAAGCTCCCATAAAGTTGGCCAGAATTTTCCCAAGAACCAGGAATCTCAATCAGATATAATAGACATGGGTAGCCCAAAATGTACCCAAACATTTTGAAAGAATAAAAGAGCTATTTGTTCAGCAGTGATCTGCTTGTTACATGGCATCAAGATACACATTTTGCTGAACCTATCCACAACCACATATAGGTAATCATGCCCTTTTCTGGACATAGGTAGTCCTCCTACAAAGTCCATAGAAATGCTTTCCCAAGGACGAGAAGAAACTGGAAGAGGAGTGTACAAACCCAATTTCCTATTGCTAGGCTTACTTGTTGCACACATAACACAACCCCTTATATATTTAGCTACAGTTTCTTGCATTTGAGGCCAATAACAATGATTCTGTAATACAGACAACGTTTTACTTACACCAAAATGTCCTGCAATCAATGAACTATGTTCCTCTCAGATCACATGCACTCTTTCTTTCTCTAGAATACAAAGTTTACCGAGATGATACAAGAGCTGATTATGCACATAATAGTTCTCTTCCTGTTTACCATGTATTAGTGATGTATATACTTTCTTAAAATCTTTATCTTCTGCATGCTGTTCAATATAAATTTCATGTGTTAATGAACTGTTCTGAAGAATGATTGAAGCATTCATAGGTGGCCTTGATAACATGTCTACTACTTTATTATGAATTCCCTTTTTGTACTTGATTACGAGATGAAACTGTTGTAAGAACCCCATCCATCTTAAATGCCTACTTTGTTGTATTTTAGTTTGATATTGTAAATATTGAAGTGGCTGATGATCAGTATGTATGACTGTCTCTTTTCCCATAATATAATGTTTCCACTTCTTCACACTCTGTACTAAAGCATACAATTCTTTGTCATAGGTCGGATAGTTACTTACCGCAGTAGAGAATGTTTCTGAATGGTAATAGACTGGCTTTCTCCCTTGCATCAAAACTACTCCCATGGAAAACCCGCTGGCATCGGTCTCGATCTCAAATGGCTGCTGCAAATATGGCAATGTCAGAACTGGTGCTGTGCTGATCTTTTCCTTCAAAGTGTCGAAGGCTCTCTGGTGCTTTCCTCCCCACTGGAAAATTTCTTTAATGCTTGTCAACGCATGTAAAGGAGCAGCAATGGAAGAAAACCCAGAAATGAATTTTCTCCAATACTGAACCGCACCCAAAAAACTTCTGATTTCAGTAATGGTGTTAGGCCGTGGCCAGTTTACAATGACATCAACCTTGGATGGGTCCACTCGCAGGTGGCCTCCACCAATGATATGGCCTAGATATACTAAAGAATTTTTGGCAAATTCACATTTAGACATTTTTACATAAAGCTTTTCCTTTCTCAGTACATCTAATTTTTTTTTCACATGTACAACATGCTCTTCCCAGGTGTTGCTAAACACAAGGATATCATCTAGATACACAATTACAAAATCATCAATGAATGAACGAAAGACATCATTCATGACCCGCATGAAAGTAGTAGGAGCGTTACATAGCCCGAAAGGCATCACAAGACATTCATACAAACCCTGTTTCGTCTTAAAAGCTGTTTTCCAAGCATCATGCTCAGCAACACGGATTTGATGATACCCACTACACAGATCCAATTTTGTAAAATAAGTTGCATGTTTCAACTGATCAAGCAAATCATCAATACGAGGAAGAGGATACCTGTTTTTAATGGTGATTTTGTTAAGGGCCCTATAGTCAATGCACATCCTCCAAGACCCATCCTTCTTCGGAACCAAGACTATGGGAGAGCCACAAGGAGAAGTGTTGGGCCGAATGACCCCCTTCTCAATCAGCTCCTGAACCTGCTTCTTGATCTCCTCATTCTGCATTACAGACATCCGGTACATGGCTATGTTCGGGAGTGGCACATCTTGCTGCAAATGTATCTCATGTTGAATCTCACTCTTCGATGGTAACCCCTTCGGATCTTGAAACAAATCATCATACTCAGAAATGATGTCAATCAGTTCAGATTTATGCTTAGGGTCACATTCTTCAAAAGATTTAGAGACTTCATCATTTTTCATCTTAACCATCATCAACACAAAATTCTTACTAGAATTTACCAACCTCTTTATTTGTCCTGCAGAGACTATTGCTAGATTGGTTTTCATCTTATGTGCTCGTACAATATATTCCATACCTTCTTTAAAAAGATGATACTTATTCTGCTCTCTATAAAAGACTGCTTTCCAGTCATACAAATATGGACTCCCAAGTACAATTCCACAAATGTCAAGTGGTACTACATCCAATTCTACCTCATCCCTAAACTTTTCAGTAATTGCAAATTTTAATACACATTTCCTTGTAACTTGCAATCATGTATCATTAGTAACCCAACCTAGAGGATAGGGCTTTTCATGAGGCATAGTAACTAAATGCAATTTCTTAACCACTTCTTCTGATATCAGATTTACTTGTGAACCACTATCAAACAATGTATCAATCTTTGTGTGATTTGCAATGACACGAACATGAAACAATGTACTTCTATCTTTTTCATTTTGCTTAGAAGTAGATGGCAGACTTGTACTTATAGTAGAACTTGGTTGTGCATCAATGGGAAGTGAGATAATGTTATCCTTACCTTGGATTTCGACAGCTGTAACCTTTGTTTCATCACCTGAGTCGGATCCCAAGTCTTGAATAGCTGTTGCAGTAGCTTTTGCTTGTCCTTTGTCTTTTTTTCCTCCGTACTTCTTTGGCCTTAACTCTGGATGAAGTTTCCAACACTTAGAGACATCATGTCCCTTCTGACAATGCGAACATGTAGGATTTTCACCCTCTTTCTTAACAGTATCCATATTCTTTTTCCCCTTATCTTTACCTTTCGATTTGTTGTCAAATTTAAATGACTTCTTCACAGAAGTATCATTAGCATGCTTACCCCTGGCTTCTAAATGGGTATCTTGAACACATACATCATCCAAATTACTGGGATTAAACATAAACAAAGTATGCTTCAAATAAGAATGCATGCCACCAATGTACTTAAGAAGAGTTCCCTGTGTATCTAACGAAACATTCAATGCAATAGCCATCTTCTTGAATTCATGAGTATAGTCTTGAATGATTTGTCCTTTAGCTTGTCTAAACATTTTCCAATTCATGGTTAATTGCTGCATGTGACCTAAAGAATAAAATTGCTTCCTCAATACTTCAATGAATTCATTCCAAACTGAAATAATTTTACCATTTTTTTGAAGATCTTGTTGAATCTTGCTCTCCCACCAAGTAAGAGCCATTCCACTTATTCTCAAAGTGGCCAACTGGATCCTGGAAGGGTCATCATTAATGCCCTGCACCTTGCAATATACTTCAAGCTGCTTGATCCAATTGTCTAATTTTTCAGCATCTACATCTCCATTATAAATAGGTAATTCAAACTTTACATCCAATTTGAAATAAGGCATATTAGGACTTGCATTATGAGAAGTATGAGAAGAAGAAAAAGTCTATTTAGTATTAGGAGGATCACAATCACCTCCTACTCCTTTACCCTTTTCTTCTGGCTTCACTTCTGCATCTCTGGATGAAGATCCTTCTTCTTTCTTCTTCCTTTCTGCTCACTCTTCAAGTAGAAGTTCCATCATGACTTTCATGCTCATAAAAGCCTCTAGAAACTCAGTTTCAGAAATGACAGGTTTTTCCCGTTCAGTATGTCCTTCTTCTTCCCCTCGTGGAGAAGACATGGTTCTTGAGAATGTTCTCCTGGAGCCAATATCGGGATCTCCTTCAACTAATTCTCCTTCACCAAGCTTTAACCTGGACCTCGTAAGCATTCACAAACTTGCACAACAGTCAACCAACTCTGATACCAAATATGATCCTTAGGACCTCAACTTTAGTGCATCAAAAGTTTGTTGTAAAAGAATGCATTCAACAGATTAATTATTGGACAGTATTTGCAGAAATTAAATGCTCAGAACAGGAATGAAAACAAGACTAATAAAAAATGCCAAGTAGAAAACACAGAAACAGAGTCATAAACAGAGTTGATAATGGATTTCACCCCCTCCACTGGGATACATCTCCGGGCCCCTCTCCAATAGGAACTGATCCAATTAATCTCTTAAAATGGTACAAAAAAAATGGTTCTAGAACAACTTTAGCAACTATAAAACAGAATGCTGGACAGAAAGTTTTTAAGACTCCTCTCTGAAAGCTACAAAACTAGACTTCAACAAACACAAGAAGCCAAATTATAACTGAGGATAGTCGACTTCAAAAAGGAACATCACAGGGACAATTTTCACAGCAAACTGCTCTCTCCAAGCTTCTCATCATAGAGAAACGCTACACTGTCGTTCTCCAAAGACTCCTCTAATCATTACCACTGCGTCTGAACTCTCCAAGTCCCCTCATCACAGAACAGATTCCCCCTTTAATACTCATCTTGGCCGTTACAAATGAGACAAAAAGTCCAAGAAAACGCGACTGTTCACCTTCTTCTCTCAAATTCCAACAGGTTGTTCCTTTCCTTAACTGAATCAAAGAACCAAGAGAAAACGTTACCACCCCATCGGTTTTGTTGCATCCAGACAGTGTACCAAACTGCAAAAACCATGATGGCAAAACTCCCGCGTGAACGCATTGCTGAGTATTTGAATCGGAAGGTTTAGTGATGTTGGTTTCTGCTGTTGTGGCTACCGGAAGGATTTCGAGCCCCGCCGTTGCAGAAGGAAGAAGGCTTTCGAACTCCGTTCAAGTTTGTGCCTGTCGTTGCAGCTGCCGGACCGCTTTCGGATTTCGATCCGTTAAAGCTTCCGCCGTTGCGGCTGCCGGAAGGATTTCAGCTTCCGATCCGTTAAATCTTCCGCCATTGCGGCTACCGGAAGGATTTCGGCTTCCGATCTGTTAAAGCTTCCGCCGTTGCGGATGTCGGGAGGATTTCAGCTTCCGATCTGTTAAAGCTTCCTCCGTTGCGGCTGCCGGAAGGATTTCGAGCCCCGCCGTTGCAGAAGGAAGAAGGCTTTCGGCTTCCGCCGTTATGGAAAGGGGAAAGCTTACGACCGCCGATCCTTGTATTTTTTTTTTCTGTCTGATTACCCCCGCGGATAGACTAGTCATTGGCCGCCCGCAGTTGTGGAAGAAGATGCTCTTCCATCGCCCGCTTTTGCGGAAGGAAATCCCTTCCGACCTCCGACGTTGTCAACAGACCGTGAACCATTCATTAAACTATTAACCATTAACTGCGTGGCTTCTTGAACCATGTACCATATTTTGGATCGTTAAAGAGGAACCGATCCGCCAGATCACTGCTTTATGTAGAGGTTTTTTTGGTTGTAAGCTCATCTCATCAATTAACTAGAGAAAAGTTTTTGGAGTACTCTCAAAAGTTATCAGGGAACCTGTCATGTCTCCCTTCCTCTTGTAATTTTCTGTCTGTAGAAAATTGGCAATGCTTAAGAGAACATGAAACTCTTAAAGCCTATTGCAAGTGAAATCAAGAATGGAGTTTATCTGTAGGAAGAACAGTAGGGATTTCAGAACATCCAGTGCCGAATCAAATAAATAGACTCCTGAACTACCCAAATTGCAACAATATCTTCAATATGGATTTTGTTGGCCTTGGGTTGACATCAATAGGGATTTTAACCTAGGATTGTCTCAAACATGATGAGGTGAAGATTCAATTTTTTTCATTGCCAATGGATTCTCTAAAATGAACCGTTTCACTCTATGACATCAAATTTTTGATGCTAGAAAAATAGTTGAACTATTTTGCAAAGAAGTTGCGTGCTTGCATGGTATGTCCAAGGCAAATACAATTACTCGTGACATTTCTTTGTCCATGGCAAATACAATTACTTGTGACATTTCTTTCTCCAAGTTTATGTGTCATTTTTGGGGACTTTATTGCAAAAGTTAGATAGAAATATTTAGTACATGGCTCCACCTAACAACCACAAATTGACATGAAAATAGAGCTAGTAAACAGAAGTCTCAGAAATTTGTTGGACAGTATAGTTCGTAACTTGGTACTTGACACAGTGGAACCTTTCTTTGTCACAAGCTAAGTTTGCTTACACTTCTAGTGTAAACAAATCCACTGGACGTATTACATGGAATAAATTCATGTGTGGTTGCAAATTTAATGGAATTGTCGAATGATGCATACATAAAATGTGTAGATTCTCTCTACCTATTATTTTATTAATGTAGCACCTGTTGCCGCCTTTCACACACCTAGGGGGGAACATGGAAGAAATATTCAAGCCACTCGGTGTGTCCTTGGGGGAAAGTCTTGAGTCAAGGCTGTCACCTTGTTCTTGACTCCTCTTTTTAGGAAAACTCCTAACGAAGCCAAGGGGGGTAGACCCTGATGATGGTATTAAATGAGTAAATTTTTTAGGAGTTTTGATTTAATAATTGTAAACAACAGATAACATGATGAGACAATCACAAATAAGAACGAAATGACACCCAATCACTTATAGATTGAAAGAAATAAACAGTTGACCAGTGCCTTAAAATGGAGTCAGAAATAATTAAGAGTGCTTTCAAGTGCTGGAGTGAATGTTGTGCAATTGCATCTTGGTACATTTTAAATTAATGTGAAAAGATGAGTGAATTAAATTAGGCGGCAGGACTCCAGATATACCTAGGGGGTACTTTGAGTATGTCCAAAAGTAACAACCGCTACGACTACCCGCAAGAAATGTGTGGGCTCAATGGAGTCTCTGAGACTGTGTTCATAATACACCCACTAGGATGTAATAGAGATCAGCGCCTCGAGGTCACTATCCAGTAGTTCCCAATTCCTTTGGGTATTTTGCCACCATTTACGATTTAATCGAGGCGTTGGATTTTCTCCTCAGGTGGTTAATTTGGGAAAGTGAACCCCAATTATTCTAGTCACGCACATTGATTTTGATGCAACTTGACTGATCAGACGAACCGCAGCCAAGTGCAGAGGATACACACTAGAATCTTGTCAATTTTAGTAAATTTTAAGAGCGTGTTCTTGTTAAAAAAAGACCGTCCAGGAATCTCTTTTGGTCCAAGTGGACCTCAATTGGGAAATCAAGGATGGGTTAATTTTACTGCTTGCTTGTGAAAAATAACAGTGAAAATAGAAGCAGAAATACACACCACTGGTTTTCTAATTAATCCTACCACGATCCTCTTTCACCTTTCAGTTCAATCAGGGATTCGTGGGGTAAGTATTAGTGTTACTTTGATTTCAAAATATGGAATAATGAAAAATATGATCAAAGTATACAATCCTACATGACAAGACTAAGCTAGAGAAAAAAAGGGGAAAAATGCAAAAAAAATGAAACGAACGCGAATCCCCCCAGGGGGGATGGGGAGTGGGCTCGAAAGAGCCTACTTGAAGTGATTATTTTTTATTATTAAGGGTTACAATATCAACAAACTAATTTTCTCTTTGGTCCTTGTTATCTGGGATCCAAATGCTTACACCAAGCTTAAAAAAAAACATAGCGGTGGGGGAAGCCTCCAGGAAGCTCCGGTTCACCCAAGAGTCAGAAAATGAGTAGAGTCCCTTTATCTTTTTTGTTGAACCTGCTAAAAACCAGAAATATGTTAAAATGAAATATGCCCCAAAAAACTTTGAAAGTGCTTTGGGTCACCACACTAATTACCGGAAAGAGACTAAGTTAAAAATTGTTTAAAAGGGATAATTTAGTTTTGCAAAAAGGAACCAAGGAAAGCAAGCTTTCCTTGGGATCTTGGCTTTCTGTTTTGGAAGCCAATATGATATGTAGTTTTTCTTGCAGAATTTAAAACTTTAAAGAACACAAAAAGAGGAAACTACCTTATGAGCAAGCTATAAATTTCCTTTATAATGCTTACAAAAGATGGTAATTTGAACTAAATCTCTTCAAATATAACTTTGCATGTGAAATAGAACTGATATCTAAACTTAGGAAAGGATCTTACTAACTATATCTATATATTGTTTTTTTAATGAGATAGATCTAAGCGATAAGATTCTTAAATGTGTATAACCAATTTGAAGAAAATTTAAATTTTGAAGGAGGAAGAAGAAAAGAGAAGTGCTTGTTGTTGAAATAGATCTGCCAAAAAAACTTGTTAGTGAAGCACCGAGGGGAAAAATCTTCGCCATCTTATTGGAAAACTAGTGGAATCAAACTTGAACCACAACTCTTCCAATCACGGAAAACCTGCAAGCTAAACAACAAATCCTGGAAACAAAACCATTAAATCTGAAGGTACATATGAGAAATAGATGACATAGCATGAAAATAATCTTATTTAGCATGCAAATATTAACTTATTCAAACATATGTAGCAAAATATGAGTAAGTAAACTTACTTACAATGATCTATTCCTATGATTCCAATAATCATTCAGGAAGACAACAGTTTTAATGGAAGAAAATGAAAAAATAGCAGTTCACCTCAAAAGCAGCATGATAATGATGATCCACACATGAAAAGTACTCCACAATTTAGCCTCCAAAGATTCTCTTTTATTCCAACAAATAGAATGATCAATACAATATTTCACAATAGCAAGCCTTTCTTCCCAATTCTAACTAGCTTCAAGAAGGGAATGACAGCTTTATTTATAGCCAGACTGGCCAAGAGGGGTGCATGCCTGACTGAAGGAGAGACTGCAACTGATAGAGAGTTAAGTCGAGCCTGATATGATGATGAACTAAGTCTAACTGGACTATAACTGCAAATTAGAGTGATACCTCACTTAGTGTACTGACCCACCCATGAAACAACTACCAGATTGATCCACACGTGTGGAGGAGAGAGAAAGGAGGGCGCAACCATCAAATTTGTGTGTGTCAGTTAAGCTCCTCTTTATCCCTAATCAATTCCTTCAGTCATGGAATGATAAATCCTAGTCAATTTGAAGCCGATGAGACCGATTTCAGTCAAATCGGAGCAAATCCCACTGATTTAGGATCTTGGATTTGCTCTATTATTTAATTAATTTTTAATTAAATTAATTAGTACTTGATTTTTTTGGATTTTCTTACCTGAGTCATGGAAAAATCAGTCAAAACATAGGAAAAGTGGGTTTACAGGTTTACCAGGCGCTCCGAGTTAGAAAATGAGCACCCCCATGACTGAAACTGAATTTTAACCCCACTTTTATTACAAGACCAATTTTTCCATTTAGACTATTAAAAATAGCCTAAGTTTTGTGGAAAAATTAAAATTAAAAATTAAAAGAAACAAAACCTAGGGGGACTTGGCACATGTTCATATGACTCAACCATGATTCCTAGCATGTTTATACATTGACACACAGACTCTAATAACCTCAATAGGCCTAAATGTCAAGCTAACCACCCCAACTTTGGAGGTATTAAGTGAAAAACTCAGAAATTATCAATCGTTTATTTAACAACCAATAATAACCAAGGGAAAAACACTCTGGGCTGATCGGATTGATAAAAGAGTCCAAGAGACCAAGTCTCTTACAGACACTACCATGCTAGAACATTTTATTACAACTCCCCCAAGGGGTATGTACATGTGGTAGATAAAAAAAGCACTTCCCAGAAGCAAGTCTGAAGGTCTTCTGAAGTCCGAACATATCATCTTTTTTCGGTTCACCAGGCTCACTTTATAAAACCAACAAGTACAACTTAGGTGGTAATATCTAGCTCCAACTGCAGGACGTGTGCTCGATATGGTCATAGGGAAAGGAGAGGATACAAGAACACCAGAATCTCTGGTTTATATACCTTGTAAAAACATCTCAACTTGACAATAAAACCTCAGTAGCACAAGCTTTATATAAAATCCAAATGAACCATTAAGCTGATTTATTTAAATAAAATAAATGTAGCTAATTAATGAAAGAAAATTTTCATTAAATCCAAGTACAAAACGGAAATGCAGAAAGTAGATTCTCTCTTTTAAGGAGCTTATTTTCCTACTCTAAGCATGATATAAAAAGGTTAGGTGAAATAAAAAATCCAATGTAACCACCTAAGCATTTTATTAACATAAATTCGTTTTGCCTTGTCTTTGGTTACCAGCCAAAGTAAGGATACTTTACTCATAAAATGAAAACCTGCGTGATGATCCGGAATGGGCTGGATGGATGGGAGATCATAAGAATATAATACTTCATCAAATTGCTTCCCAAATTGGCATCAGCTTTCGCAGGCTTCTTCTATCCAAGCTTGGATAGGGATAATGTACACATCTGCATGATGAAGCAGGTCAACAACTCCATCGCATATATCAAAAGGGCTTTTCGGATGGTAAATATCCATGTAAGCCCCAGGCTTCTCCAAATAATAAGGAACCTTTGAACTACAAAATGCAGGCTCAGGCTGACCCTCCATCAGCTGTATCAAATTTGACTCTTTGATGCATTGCCTCTCAAAGTATTCATTGCTAATACTTGTGTGTGTTTCTAGATGATATGGCTTTGAATGATTATATGAAAACTTTTCATGCCTCTTTCATACCGAGACATCCCCAAGTTCCTAAGTGAACACTCCCTTCGGTGGACATGTCATAGATAGGATTTTCACTAAAAACCTCCGAAAGATTTTGAATAAGCACTCCCTTCTCTGGACATATCGTAGATGGGTTTTTTCATAAATTTCCAATAGTCATCATCCCCATCCATGTCATATCAGTGGGAGACTCTTCATCCATGGCATCATGCTCCTACCTATCCATGTCTTCCTTATACTCATAACAATCTTCTTCACAAGATTTGGTTTCAAAAATGTTACAAGGCAATCAAATTTCCAAATCTTCATCAACATGTGGAGAACAATATCTAGTGTCATCACACACCATACTAATCTTATCATAAGTTTCTTTATAGGATTTTGTAATGGTTTCTTCTTGAGGTAAATCGGGAGAAAAATTGTGATCATTATCAATAAAATAATCATGAGAACACTCCAAATTTTCAATAGTTTATTTTATGATATCATGAATAGGATCTTCAATCAAGGAAACTTTATGGAGATATTCAATGCGATCACTTGGGATGTGTTACTCAATGGGTTCCTCTAGCTTTGCCGAATATTTATTATTTTCTGTTAAAGTGAAATGAGGATGGTTTTCAAGAATGTCTCCAAATAAGGGTTCTTCAAGAAACTCTTCAACGTGATTGTCATGGATGTTCCTATCTTCATAATCTTGTTGAGTATTGAGAGATACCTCATATTCTTTAATAAGACACTTAATTTCTTTCTTTCTTAAATAAATTATAGGGACTTCCACACATTCGACGTTGTCTATGACAACACGAGGAAGTTCTTCGATGGGAGTATCATGGATCTCCTCTTCACTTAAATGTTCAAGAAGTGATTCCAAGTCTTCAATACTTTGTATCATGGAAAAGGTCCATCATATGTTTCCATGTGATACTGTGTCCCAGATAGGTAGAAGGTAAAGATATTTTCAAGGAATTTTTTCAAACCGTTCATACTAACCCTACCATCATGCCACTACTCTAAAAACATCCAAAGGAAGCTTGGAAATGAGGTTATACATTTATTAGGAAGGCCCTGATAGAACCAACGAAAGGCCTCACCCTGAAAAGTACTAGAAAACATTTCCATCATATTGTCTTCATAAAGCACATTGGAGTCAGCCATCAACTGAAGGAAAGATTTGACTGACCAGATGGATGAATCACCATAATTTCCATGAAAGACCAGAAGCCATTTATATACATCCCCCACACCATGACCAAAGTTAGGAAAACCCGGGATGTTTGAGAAATTGATAGGCTGAAAAAGTCCAGCTATCTGGGCACCACACTGCTCCCTTAATTCATCCATATCAAAAATTAATAGTATGCATTTGATATAACCATTAAACCTTGTACTAAATAGGTGGAGCTGTCAAGTGATGAGCTTTAAAGGTTTTAATATGTCGCATGGGCTCATATACACACAACAAAGCTTCACAAGTTTATAAGATAACAAGGTTTTATCCCTCCAATTGAATCGCCATGTGAAAAAGAAAAATAAGCATTTATAAATATTTCACAAAAACTAATTTTTTCTTTTCTTTGTAAAAATAAAAACTGAAAAAAGTCAGTGGAGGCGCAAGATGAAAATTAAAGATCTACTCTAAGCATTCATCAAAAAAAGAAAAAAGAAAAAGGAAGAAAACAAAAGTCGTACTATGGGAATAAAAAGATTTATCCCCGGCAACGACACCAAAAGATGTTGCCGCCTTTCACACACCTGGTGGGGAACATGGCAGAAATATTCAAGCCACTCGGTGTGTCCTTGGGGGAAAGTATCGAGTCAAGGATGTCACCTTATTCTTCAATCCTTCGTTTAGGCAAACTCCTAACGAAGCCAAGGGGGGTAGACCCTACAAGTTACTAAGGCTGGTTATTTAGATGATGATGGTATTAAATGAGTAATTTTTTTAGGAGTTTTAATTTAACAATTGTAAAAAACATATAACATGATGAGCCAATCACAAATAAGCATGAAATGACACCCAATCATAGATAGATTGAAAGAAATAAACAGTTGACCAATGCCTTAAAATGGAGTCGAAAATAATTAAGAGTGCTTTCAAGTGCTAAAGTGAATGTTGTGCAATTATATCTTGGTACTTTTTAAATTAATGTGAAAAGATGAGTGAATTAAATTAGGCGAGGGGCCTCCAGATATACCCAGGGGGTACTTGGAGTATGTCCAAAAGTAACAACTGCTACGGCTACCCGCAAGGAATGTGTGGGATGAATGGAGTATCTGAGACTGTGTTCATAAGACACCCACTAGGATGTAACAGATATCGACGCCTCGAGGTCACGGTCCAATAGTTCCCACTTCCTTTGGGTATTTTTCCACCGTTTACGGTTTAATCGATGCATTGGATTTTTTCCTAAGGTGGTTAATTAGGGAACATGAATCCTAATTATTCTATTCACTTGTGTTGCTTTTGAAGTAGCTTGAATGATCGAATGAACCGCATCCAAGTGCAGAGCATACACACCGGAGTCTTGTCAAATTTAGTAAATTTTAAGAGCGTGTTCTTGTTAAAAAAGAGACCCTCCGGGAATCTCTTTCTGTCCAAGTGGACCTCAATCGGGAAATAAAGGAGGGTTTAATTTTACTACTTGCTTGTGAAAAATAACAATGAAAATAGAAGTAGAAATAACCACGTCTAATTAATTCTACCATGATCCTCTTTCACCTTTCGGTTCAATCGAGGATTCGTGGGGTAAGTATTAGTGTTACTTTGATTTCAAAATATGGAATAATGAAAAATATGATCACAGTATACAATCCTGCATGACAAGACTAAGCTAGAGCAAAAAATGAGAAAAATGCAAAAAAAAACGAAACAAACGAGAACCCCCCCAGGGGGGATGGGGAGTGGGCTCGAAAGAGCCTACTCGAAGTGATTCTTTTTTATTATTAAGGGTTTCAATATCAAAAAACTAATTTGCACTTTTTTCCTTGTTATCTGGGATCCAAAGGCTTACAACAAGCTTATAACAAGCTTAAAAAAAAGCACAGCGGTGGGGGAAGCCTTCGGGAAGCTCTAGTTCGCCTAAGAGTCGGAAAACGGGCAGAGTCTCCTTCTCTTTTTTGTTAAACCTGATAAAAAATAGAAATCTGTTAAAATAAAATATGCCCAAAAACACTGTGAAAGTGCTTTGGGTCACCACACTAATTACCGGAAAGAGACTAAGTTAAAAATTGCGAAAAAGGGCTAATTTAGTTTTGCAAAAAGGAACCAAGAAAAGCAAGATTTCCTTGGGATATTGGCATGTTGTTTTGGAAGCCAATATGATATGCACTTTTCTTGCATAATTTAAAACTTTAAAGAACGGAAAAAAAAGGAAACTACCTTATGAGCAAGCTACAATTTCCTTTATAATGCTTGCAAAAAGGGTAATTTGAACTAGATCTCTTCAAATATAAATTTGCATGCAAAGTAGAACTAAGATATAAACTTAGGAAAGGATCTTACTAACTAGATCTAAAAATAATTTTTTTTAATGATATATATCTAAGCGATAATATTCTTAAATGGTAACAAATTTGAAGAAAATTTAAGTTTTGAAGGAGGAAGAGGAAAAGAGAAGTGTTTGTCGCTGAAATAGATCTGCAAAAGAAACTTGTCAGTGAAGCACCAAGAGGCACAATATTCAAAATATTATTGAAAAAATAGTGGAATAAAACTTGAACCACAACTCTTCAAATCATGACAAACCTACAAGCTAAACAACAAATCTTGCAAACAAAACCATTAAATCTAAAGGTACATATGAGAAATAGATGACATAGCATGAAAATAATCTTATTTAGCATGCAAATATTAACTTATTCAAACATATGTAGAAAAATAGGAGTAAGTAAAATTACTTAAAATTATCCATTTCTATGATTCCAATAATGATTCAGGCAGACAACAATTTTAATGCAAGAAAATGAAAAAATAGCAATTCACCTCAAAAGGAGCATGATATTGATGATCCACACATGAAAAGTACTCCACAATTTAGCCTCCAAAGCTTATCTTTTATTCCAACAAACAGAATGATCAATACAATATTACACAATAGAAATCCTTTCTTCCCAACTCTAACTAGCTTCAAGAAGGGAATGGCAGCTTTATTTATAGCTAGACTAGCCAAGAGGAGCGCATGCCTGACTAAAGGAGAGACTGCAGCTGATAGAGAGTTAATCCAAGCCTGATCTGATGATGAACTAAGTCTAACTGGACTAGAACTGTAAATCAAAGTGATACCTCACTTAGTGCACTGACCCACCCATCAAACAACTGCCAAATTGATCCACACATGTGGAGGAGAGAGAAAGGAGGGCACAACCATCAAATCTATGTGAGCCAGTTAAGCTCCTCTTCAGCCTTGATCAATGCCTTCAGTCAAGGAATGATAACTCCCAGTCAATTTGAAGCCGATGAGACTAATTTTAGTCAAATCGGAGCAAATCCCACTGATTTAGGATCTTGGATTTGCTCTATTATTTAATTTAATTAATTAATACTTGATTTTCTTGGATTTTCTTATGTGAGTGATGGAAAAATTACTCAAAACTTAGGAAAAGTGGGTTTATGGGTTTACCGGGTGCTCTAAATTATAAAATTATCACCCCCATGACTGAAACTGACTTTTAACCCCACTTTTATTACAAGACCAATTTTTCCATTTAGACTATTAAAAAATAGCCTAAGTTTTGTTGAAAAATTAAAATTAAAAATTAAAAAAAACAAAACCTTGGGGGACTTAGCACATGTCCATATGACTCGACCATAATGCCTAGCATGTTTATACATTGACATATAAACTCTAATAACCTCAATAGGCCTAAATGTCAAACCGACCACCCCAACTTTGGAGGTATTGAGTGAAAAACTCAGAAATTATCAGTCCTTTATTCAGCAACCAATAATAACCAAGGGAAAAAAAACTTTGGCCTGATCGGATTGATAAATGAGTCCAAGAGATCAAGTCTCTTACAGACACTACCATGCTAGAAAATTTTATTACAACTCCCCCAAAGGGGTATGAACATGTGGTAGATAAAAAAACACTTCCCAGAAGCAAGTCTGAAGGTCTTCTGAAGTCCAAACATATCATCTTTTTCCGATTCACCAGGCTCACTTGATAAAACCACCAAGTACAACTTAGGTGGTAACAACACCCTACTTCATGTAGAGGTTTTCTCAATTTTTAATCTCCTCCCATTGCTTAGGCAGAGAACTTTTGGGAGGTTAATTTCAGAAATATTATATATGGCAGAGCAAACCATTCATCTAAATTCCGCACAGAGTTTGTCTACTATTCTTTCTCATAAGGATTGGCCTTGGTATACATATTCTTCTTAATGTCAGGAAGCTTAAATTTGATGAAAATAATCTAACTTGATATTGACTTTTTGCGGTATCACTTAGTTGATAAATGAGCATGTATCTGGATTCAAAATTTAGCATAGCAGTAGTTCTCATCTGTTCGTGTACTGAAGATTGACATATGATTAGGAAGAAACCATTAAATAAACATTTCCTTTCTTTCCTTCCTTCCAAAAACAAGGATTTCTCCATTATAGGTTTCTCTATCAAAGAGGTTTAAAAGGATTTGAAATAGTAAGGTTGGCTTAGCTGATAAATAGCATGGATCAGATTTCTTCGAGGACCAACAACATGCACTCCCATCTATTTGAGTGTGCCCATGGTTAATTGCAATAATTGGAACTCTTCAACCTTTTCCCTCTAAAAAATGTCTGCAAACTGTCCCAAACCTTCTGAAACAAGCCATCTACTCAATTCTCTAGCCTTCTCCAGTTTTTTCCTGAGAATCAATGCTTTTTTAGCTTGATCTCCAAGTCCAATCGTATTAATGTAATTGGTTGGAGAGGGACCAAAATATCTGGTTTCTCCAATTGCAGTTTTTCAGCTAGAAGTTCCTTCATTGATCTTTAAAAGCATGCAAGCAGATCAAGATATTTTCTCACTTCCTGGTATTGTTCTATTGTTGACTGGGCTCACATTTGCATAGTTTAAGGACATCATAAAACCAGGATTGTACCCTAGACAAGGTTGGTCAAGGAATTGTTTGAAAGGAATAATAGATATAGCCATTATTGTACCATCATTACATGTTAATCTCTATTGAAATTTTATATGGTCCAACAAACTGTCACTTGGTACATGTGGGACTAGAGTGGGATTAACAGGATTTGATGATGCTTGAGAGAATGCATCACTGCTTACGACAACCTTAGTTTTGTCACTATTGTGACGACTATTTCTTAAACCAAGTGATGTGTCACCTTCAATTCGAGGTAATTAGTCCCCTATTATTTCATCTTTTGTAGGTTTCTGCCGAGTCTTGAACTCAAGGTTGGTTGCATTTTCCATCAAAGTCTCTCTTCTTTGGTATTTATTCTGTGTTGAACATTCAATAGAATTTTTTTTGTTTTGAATTTCTTGTGAAATTGTCCCATCAAGAACTTGTGGACTCTCCTATGGCATTACCTTACAATCAACATCCATCACTATCACGGTCTCTCCATCCCCTGACTTTGGTACTTCACCTTGATGAGAAGTTAGATAGGCTACTGGATTAGAGATAGGTTGTGCAACTAACTTCTATGAAACTTTGGAATTGTTCTTTTTCCCTACAACCATTGTTTCCCCCTACCCTAATTTCACCTTTAGTATTCCCTTCCTTATGTTTCTACAATAATTCTTTGTACTAATAGTCAAATCAATTCTGCTTCTTTTTCCTGAAACCATACCAAAACCATTAGTAGAGGATATGGGTATAGTTTCCTTTTGTTTGGTTCTTTCCACCCCAATTGGGACCTGCGTAGCTATAGGCATGGGATGAATCTGAATAATGACCCTTTGCTTTCTCACTTCCACCCAGGAATCTCGTTCATCTTGCAATTCTACCTCTTGCCCATGCAATGGAGAAGAGTTGTTTTTGTTATTTATATGAATCTCATCTTTTTTTGCAGCTATTGATGTGAGGTGTCTAGGCTTTGTTTTCACCATAGAAACAAGCAATGGGTGTATCAAGTAGATTATTTCAAAAGGTAGTTTATTCAAAGGTCATGCTGCATGAGAAAAAAACATATGAACGACTGTTTGGATAATTCGTCGATTCAAACCCAAGTTGAGCATCACACTTAAAATTTTCCATTTCATTTTTAGCCAGCTTGTGCCAAATGCAGAAAAAAATGTGGATCTTCCCCTCAATAGCAAGAGGTTTTCTTATCAATTGATCCACGTATCCAATGCTGATATGGTCAAGCTGTTATGAACCTTCTCCTTGGCCACGTCACATCGACGTTCAACCTGTTTAATCAACAATTTTGGTGGACAAGCATTTTCAATGAGATCCACGAAATGGAAGTGCATTATTTCCTTGATGTTGTCCATGGTATACCATATTCTTCCACAAATAGCATGAGATTTCTTAATGGTATCTTCAATCATCTCAGTTAGGTCAAGCCAAGCATGCAACACATTCCTAATTTTCTTCAATTGAAAACTGCTAAGGATAGTGATACCTTTTGGTCTATCTTTCATATATGTTTGCCAGTCCAGAATATCATCATAAGCCTTAGAAGCTTGTTCTCTCTTAGCCACCTAGTTCTCAAGAGAAACAAACATTTTTCCAAAAGCAACATGAGTTTCCAAAATATCATCCATAGTTTTAAACAATTCAGTTACTAATTCATGATGTTCTTGATTGGTCTAGATGGCCAAATCTTTGAACTCTTGCTGGGAAAACCTGGAGAAAGCAAAGGAAGTTGCACTTGTAGTTGCATCTTCACATTGTTTTTCCAGTGTAGCTATCCTTTGTGTAATGGTGGAATTTTTAGTCTATTCATTTTGAAATTCATCCCAGAGAGAAGTATTTTTCAGCGGTAACTCATTCAACCTGTTTTCAGATGCCCTTTTTGTTGGTTGTGGAGCCTAATCTTCCAGATCCATAGATATTATTCAGTCGTGTTTGTAACCCAGGTGTACTGTACACTCATTCCCCCTGCCTTGGGTTTCGGGGTAGCGCCTTAAAAAAAAAGGGTTCGAGGGAAACGCCCCAGATTCAGAAAAATAGAGTGTTGGAACTATGGTAAGAAAGGACACCTAAAGAAAGATTGTCAAGCACCAAAGAGGAAAGGTGAGAGGCAACAAGAGACTACTCAGGAAGCGAATGTAGCAGGTGATGTGTTACAAGATGCTTTGATTCTTGCATTAGATAATACTAGCGATTACTAGGTAGTAGATTTAGGGGCTTCATCTCATGCTACACCCCATAGGAAATTATTTCATGACTATGTTCAAGGTGATTTTTGACATGTTTTATTGGGGGATGATGAACCATGTAAAATTGTTGGAAAGAGTAAGGTACGAATTAAGTGAAATAATGGAAGTGAATGGCTACTAAAGGATGTAAGGCACATTCTTGCTATGAAAAGAAATCTGATCTCAACAAGGCAGTTGGTAGATAGCGGTTGTTTGTCTACATTTGGAGAAACGTGGTGGAAGATCACTAAAGGATCACTGGTAATAGCAAAAGGATATAGGGTAGGTACGTTATATTTATGTCCTCATAATACTTATTATTCTATATTTGTAGCTTCCACAGAAACAGGTGCGGCACTGTGGCATCATAGGCTTGGCCACATGAGTGAGAAGGGGATGCAGATTCTCCACTCAGGGAAACTACTTCAAGATCTGAAGCAGGTAAGTTTGGAATTCCGTGAGAACTGTGTTTATGGAAAACATAAGAGAGTTATATTTCTCAGGGTTGGGAAACAAAAGAAGAGTGAAAAGTTAGAGCTTGTCCATATAGATGTATGGGGACCAACTTAGGTACAATCTCTTGGTGGCTCTCATTATTATGTTACTTTTATTGATGATGAAACTAGAAAAACTTGGGTTTATTGCATTAGACAAAAATCTGATGTGTTTGATACTTTTAATAAGTGGAAATATTTGGTTGAGAATGAGATAGGAAAAAGGTTGAAAAGTCTCAGATCTGAAAATGGAGGCGAGTACTACAGTAGGGAGTTTGACAGTTACTGTTCACACAATGGGATTCGTAGAGAGAAGACAGTCCCTGGAACACCACAAGAAAATGGTGCATTAGAAAGGATGAACAGAACAATCATGGAGCGTGCAAGGTGTATAAGATTGCATGCAGGGTTTCCCTTACAGTTTTGGGTTGATGCTATAAACACTGTTGTTTATTTAATAAATAGAGGGCCTTCAAGCACTTTGGATGGTGGCATTCCAGAGGAGGCATGGACAGGTAAACAGGTAAAATACTCGTTTATGAGAACTTTTGGTTGTGAAGCATTTGTCCATATTGATAAAGATGATAGAACAATGCTTGAGGCTAAATCCATGAAATGTACCTTTATTGGATACGGGGTTGATGATTTTGGTTATCGCTTATGGGATCTTAAAAATCGCAAAATAATTAGGAGTAGAGATGTAGAATTCAATGAAAAGGTAATTTACAATGATCAGTTGTAGGGAAAGAAAGAAGGAAAGGAAAACACCGAGTACACAGTGCTTGATGAAATCAAAGAAAATAAAGTTCCAAAGGCACCAGAAAATAAAGAGCAGCAGGAGGTACCTGAAACTCATGCAAATGTAAGAAAATCTACTAGGTTAAGTAGACCCCGTGAACGATTCTCTCCTTCACTATATTATTTATTGGTGATTGATTCTGGTGAACTAGAATGTTTTGAAGAAGCAATGCAGGTTTGAAACTAGAAAGAAGTGGGAGCAAGGCATGGATCAGGAGATGGAATCATTGGTAAGAAACCAGACTTGGGATCTGGTTAAGTTGCCTGCAAAATAAATGGGTTTACAAGTTGAAGGAAGAAGATGGAGGAAAGAAGCGGTACAAGGAAGAATTGTTGTAAAGGGGTTTGCACAAAAGAAAGGTATATGCTTTGATGAAATATTTTCTCCTGTTGTTAAAATGACTTCAATTAGAACTATTTTAAGTCTAGTGGTGGTAGAAGATTTGCATCTTGAACAGTTAGATGTAAAAATAGCCTTTCTCCATGGGGATTTGGAGGAAGATATTTATATGCATCAACCACAAGGGTATGAGGTCAAAGGGAAGGAGAATTTGGTTTGCAGGTTGAAGAAGAGCTTGTATGGCCTAAAGCAAGATCCAAGGCAGTGGTATTTAAAATTTGATAAGTTTATGATAGAACAAGGTTATGATAAATGTCATTCTGACCACTATGTTTATTTCAAGAGGCTAGATAATGGAAGATATATTATCTTTTTATTGTATGTGGATGATATGCTTGTTACAGGGTCTAACATGCAGGATATAAATGTGCTCAAAAGAAAACTAGCTAAATCATTTGCGATGAAGGATTTGGGTGCTGCAAAGAAAATCCTTGGTATGAGAATAACAAGAGACAGGAAAAATTGCAAATTGACGTTGTCTAAAGGTGAGTACATAGAAAAGGTGTTGCAGAGGTTTAGAATGCAGAATGAAAAACCAGTCAGTACACCTTTGGCCAGCCATTTCAAACTAAGCAAGGATGTGTGTCCAGAGAAATAAGAAGAGATAGATTACATGTCCAAGATTCCCTATTCATAAGTGATTGGAAGCTTGATGTATGCCATGGTGTGCACAAGACTAGATATTGCACATGCAGTGGGATTTATGGGCGGGTCTATGAATAATCTAGGTAAAGAGCATTGGAAAGTAGTACAGTGGATTCTCAGGTATTTGAGAGGTACCACTTCTCATGCATTATGTTTTGGAGGTTCAGACACTGTTCTACAGGGATATGTTGATGCAGATATGGCTAGTGATAAAGACAGCAAGAGGAGCACCATAGGGTATGTGTTTATTGTGGGTGGAACATTAGTAAGTTGGAATTCAAAACTGCAACAAGTTGTTGCACTTTCAACAATGGAAGCAGAGTATGGTGCTGCTATAGAGGCTACTAAGCAGATTATTTGGTTGTAGAGGTTCATGGAAGAATTGGGTAAGAAGCAGGAGAATAGTAGGTTGTACAGGGACAACTAGAGTGCCATTGATATTGCAAAGAACTCAACCTTTCATTCAAGGACTAAACATATACAACTCAAGTACCACTTCATAAGATCTGTTCTAGATGAAGAACTGTTAAAACTAGAAAAGATACACACTAGACAGAATCCTATAGACACGTTGACAAAGGGAGTAACCAGAGAAAAACTGAGTTCCTTCTCGGTTTCTATTGGCCTTCAAGCATGAAGGTGAAAATAAGAAATTTTCCAAGTCCAAGGTCTAGAGCATAGTCCAGCAAGTGCAGTAGTGGTGGAGATGCTGTGATCGGTCTCCAAGTGGGATATTGTTGGTTGTGGAGCCTAATCTTCCAGATCCAGAGATATTATTCAGTCATGTTTGTAAGCCAGGTGTACTGTACATTCATTCCCCCTACCTTGGGGTTTGGGGCAGCGCCCCGAAAAAAGGGGGTTCAGGGGCAACGCCCCCGAGACATGGGGGTTCGAGGGAAGTTCCCTCAAGAGATGGTGGTTCGAGGGCAGCACCCCCAAGAAACGGGGGTTTAGGGGCTCCGCCCCCAAGAAAATGTTTTGGGATATGTGTTGGCCAATAATTTTGCGGACCCATGGTATTGGGTTAACCATAGAATTTTCCCATTGTATTTCCCCTATAAAATAAAGCATTGTGAAACGAATGAGTATGGTATTGTATTGTATTGGAAGAGAGATTATGAAGGCGTGAAGAGGAAGTGCAGCGATTTTGCTGTAGGTTGTATCCCTTCACCTTTCTGTACTGTAATAAAAGGATTGGCAATTTCTTTGTGGACGTAACCCATCGTTTGGGTGAACCACGTTATATCTGTGTCTCTTTGTAATGTTTTAATGTGTTTTTCGTCTTGTTAATGATTTAAATGTACATCTATTATTGCTCTGTGGTCCTATTTTCTAACAATTCAAAAGCTAAGAGAACCAAACTTTAAACAAAACAAAAAAAAGGAATGAGAAATATTCAAGGATGAATGAAGGTCTGAATGACAGTATAAACAGAAGGTATGAATGACAGTCTAGATGGGAAAAATAGTACAAATTATGAAATAGATAACCTGAATGATCTTAACATCAACTAATTTATGCATATGAGAATGCAATGCAGAAAAGACAGTGATTAAACTTATTCAATATCTAAAGTTATAGAGGAATAACTTGTGCTAACCTACAGTTACAAAGAGAAACTATTTCCTATTACATAATAAGACAAAATAAAATATAACTGAAGATAATATACAACTATAAAAGAATTAACATAACTAAACCTACCCTAATCTAAGTTTTAAATATTAAAGTAATCCAACTTTATCTACTTGCAAATATGAAACTAGACAACAAGCTCAAAGAAGGGCCGAAAGAAAAACTGGAAGTAAACTGCGCGCTGCCGGTCACTTGCGATACTAGAAATGAAAACTATGTTAACAACACATTATAATTATAGTATTCACATAAAACACACGTTACAAGAAACAAGGAAATAAACAACATCAATTTGTAAGAGAATCAAACTACATACAAAAACTGGAAATGTAAATTACTTAGCTATAAAAAGGAAAATAACGAAAACACATAGAAATGGGAGACCATTGGTTGTTGAGGGGCCCTCTCAGCAATCAGGGTTGCGCTTCAACTAATCAACCACTCATGAAAATAGAGACATATATGCACATATGGAAATAGAACTTATATTAAATTCGGAACAATGTTTACAGAGCTTCTTTGCTAATGGCGACTAACTCGTTAATTCACTAACTAGTATGATTCTCGCTTGGAGACAACTTTATATAGTTTTTACATGGATGAGCAGGTCGACCCTTTCAGTGGTCAAAATATCCAAAAATAGTCAACCTTAACTACTAACAAACAATCATGTGACAATTGGTGACAGTGCACATCCACCTTCCTGATCCTTTGCGCGTCGGTTCTCCTCGCGTGAGCTAGGCCGTATGGATCTTTGTCGACATGGGAATGAAACATGGTGTCAAATGGAGAGGGAAGGATCTCGAGCCTTTTAGAGCGAGAACCATCATAGCAGCAGGACACGTGGACAAAATAAAAATGAAAAACCATTATGTGCTTTAAACATTTGGGAATATTCCAACTAACAGAGCGTTGATTGATCAGAGGGTTGTATGGTGAGCTGGATGCGATCCGTGTGTGTTTAGCATGGGTGTGTGTCCACATAAGGGCTCATTTGGGAACCATCATCTACAAATAAAGTCTATGTAGTAGACACATTTACAAATATCACATAATTACTAATAAAATCATGAAATAACGAAATTCAACCAAGACTTGCATAAAACTCAAAAAACGTTCGTACCTGGGGTTGAATGATAAGCTGAATGACAAAAAGTATACCAAAAGGTAACAAAAGTGATGCCAAAAGAGTAAATTAATGACCAAGAATAGTGAAAAAATTGGGATCAACACTCCCCCAAACCAGAGAGATGTCAGGTCCCATTGAGCAAAACAAGAATGAAGTTTAGGAAGAAGGCTGAGATGCGTTAGTAGCTGCCTTTGACTTAGTAGAGGAAACGATAGATTTGAATTTCAATTACCTGTCCTATGCCTTTAAAACAGTGTGCCTCTCCTGACAAGAGTCACATGAAGAGGTTATGGCCTTGTTAAGGTCCTCAGCGGCCTTGACTTGTATACACAGCTTCTTGTTCTCTTGGCGAATATTATCAATTATCTTAGCATATTCTTCATTTTGACTTGCTGACCGTGCCAATTCTTGAGTTAGTTGGTCTACTTTCGGCTTATGAGGACTAGACGGTTATGCGAGGCAATTGAAATCTTAAGGCTATCTCAATTCTCTGGGTGGTGTCTCAAGGTCAATGGAGGGAATTTGTTTTTCAGGATCCATTCCTTAAGCTGATGGTGAAGAAATCTCAAGAGCAGAAGCCTTAAGAAAGTTAGATGAAACACTGGCTAATGTAAACAGGGGTGAGTCAGAAACGAGTCCACCCACTTCGACCATACGATCTGGATTATCGGTCTGAACAACGGTCTGAACGGACTTTGCCTTCCTACTCCTGGTTTGAATTTGTGGAATAGGTAGAAATTCAGTGGACAAAAGGTTGACAGAGGTAGGTGAATGGGCAGGCGGACTTGCTTCTGGTGTATCTTCGTTAATATGCGTAATTTTGGGGATTTTATTTTCTTTAGGAGGGGTCTGACTGGGCTTATGGTCATGAATGTTCCGAGGGCATTTTTGAACATTTAAATGGGGGTTTAAGACCTTAAACATGAAATTATCCTAGCTCTGGTTCCTCTCCTTCAATCAATGCATGATCAGGAGCTTAATCAAGCTATGGTGGTGCATAATGCCCATAGGATTGACTGTATTCTTCCTAACTTGACTTGAGATTTTTCCAAGATTATGGGGAAATAAAATGGAAAATTAAGAAACTTTTGATTAACGAAATGTCACAGTAAGCAAAGATGGAAATATTTGAACATAGTAAACTTACCCTTGCAGGTTATAAGGCGGATGATGATGGTCAGAGGGTTGAGGTATTCCATCTTAACCCATTCTCTGTGAAACCCCTTCGCTCTTGCTACATGCTAAAAATCGGGTTTGAGAGTGAAATTGTGGGACGACTAAGGGAGGAACAATTTTTTATTCCAACTGGTGCCTTCTCTTGGGAGCTTGGTCACTACTGCAATGGTCTCCTCAGTTACTAGAAAAGTGAGATAACCAACCCTGTCCATATTACCATCAAATCCTTTCACAAATAACAGTGAAATATCCTCATCATATCCCTATAAAAGGTGGAGAAATGGATTCCACCCTACTCAGAAGAAGAGCTTCGACATTCTTGAAATTCCATAATTTAGAACAAATATTGATAGATTTCAGGCTTGAGATGGTTAGGCATTGTTCAAACAGAAGCGAAAATGAAAGGGTTGTAGAGGATACAAAGAATGGTGTCTGTATAGCTCTGCGAATACGAAGGTAAGTGAGGCAAAAGGTAAATATTGTGAGTTTAAAACGTAATCTATTTAAGCATTTGAATGATCATGAGATCGTGGTTTCACACGCTCGACCAATCACACTATGGTTAAATACTTTGAGTCGTGTGACGTCATAAGGACACGTGCATTGGTGAATTCGTAAGTTTCTAATATATTCAACCATGTCCAAAGTAAACTTTGGACAGGTTGAATGATTTATTTATTACGGAATCCATAAAAATGCATTCAAAACCATAATAATTCTAATAAATTGGATGATAGGACACTTGACGACTTTAGCGTGTGATTTTACGAGAGGGTAAGGGAGATGATAATCAAAAATATCCTAAAATCATATCAGATCAATATAGATTTAAACGATATCATATCATATCAAAAACATAATCAAAATCATAGGTCAAGGTGAGTCCTAATGAAATCATAATGCTTTTGTAAGCATGTGAATGAGACCTAATAATTATGGGTATGATTCAGCTAATTAAATTCTTTTCCTGTGAAAATTAAAAGAAATTGACATTTTGGCATCATGCCGCTATAACGTTATAATTTTCATTCGGATCATTTATTTGGAATTCCATTTGGACCGGCATTCGACCCTTCATATGGAACTTCTGTTCAAAAATACGCTTTACTGGATCTGGTTGCTGCTAATTATGGAGTAAATTTTCTGGGTTGTTCAACACACAATATGATGATGTAAACCTTCATTGCATTGTCCCTCATGGATTAAAACAATATTCCGCTAATTGCATTATCCTGAAAACACCTACACTTTTTTCAGAAATAAACGAAACTTTCTATAAACATTCAGAAAGTAAAAACAGTTCTAACCTTTCCCCAAACCAAAAATATGGCATGTCCTCAAGCCATCAAAGAAAAAATGATTGATTTCCAAATAATTTAACAAATAGTTCTAAAATGTTGTTATTATTTATGTAAGAAAAAGAAATACTAACTAGTAAATGGAGATGATTCAGACATGTATTTCCATAAAAAATAACAGTGCTTAGGAAGACCATACGAATAATGATAGTATAACTAATGCGAAAAATTCCATAGGAGAAACTAGTCATCCATGCATCATTTTAAGGATCTCTTGTCACCCAAAGAATATTTTAAGTTCACCCTAGAGTTCATGATATTCCTATAGATATGGGTCCCATTTCTATAATAATCATATCCTAGGTATTATTCAATTAGATGTCCAAGTCCAAGTCCAACTTACAACCATTCTCTAATGACATGATAAAGAATTGGCCTAAACATGTGTTTTTTCTTTTTTATGTGTTTTTACGAACCATGTGCATAGTGATGCATTAACCAGATCTCTTTTGCCCAATATTTCCCCGTTGCTAGCAGGCCTATTCAGTACCCCAACGATTTTATTGTGGTACCATGAAAGCATAGCCCCACTACCAGCGAGCCTGTTCAGTACCCCGACGGGTTTACTTGCACTTACCAGGCTTCCTTGTTTAAAGATGTTACTTAGCATGGACCCACTGCCAGCAAGCATGTTCAGTACTCTGGTGGGTTTTCTTCATATAATGATTTTAGTATGTGGAATCTGGTTGGTACTTAGAGTGAGTTAAGCCTGCTAAACACACAATTCAAATTTTTGAGAGCGAACCTTATAAGTAAATCTTTTTATAATGGACTAAATTATAGATCATGTCAAAAAGATAATAACTTAAAGTTGCCTCTTTCCTTCTCAACCTATCTTATTCATAAAAGACAAGTAATGTTCCCCACAAGCAGGAATTTCACTTATTCTTGAGTTACCTCAAAATTCCTTAAGAGACAAGTTTTGATAATGAGTACAGGATGAACTAGTAGTCCTTAGGTGTAAAATAGAACTTTGAAGAACACGATCATTAAAGTAGGTCTTAAGATACTATTTTAATGATAAGTCAGAAATGTGCATATCTAAATCAAATACCATATATAAAAGCATAAAGAATCATAGCAGAAAGCAGTTAGGAATGATATAAAGAACACTTTAACCTTTCACTATAAATTTCAATTCTCAACAATATCCAAAAAGAGAAAGAGTTAGGATACATTATGAGTCTTTTTAGAATACTTCCCTTTTTTGGATAATATTTCATGAGTTTCTTATAGAGATGAGGTACTTGTAATCAAAGTGTGAAACCACTTGTTAGATGATTCATATTTATTCATAACAAAAAAATATATAAAATTTATCAAAATTAGGAAAAGAAAAAGAGTCTTTCCTGTTTTAATTGAACAAATTCCATAGGGTGATCATGGGAACAAATACCCTGTATAAATGCATTTAGCTTGTTAGAAATGACTCTTATTTATTCAAAGAAGAAAACACATATACATATATATACAAATGATTACAACCCGAAAATAATCTAAGGATCGGGAGGAGGAGGAATGACCTCCTCTTCAACCAGCTCCATCTCCTTTTTTTGTAAGACATTCTTCACAAAATATTGTCTAGATATTGGTTGATGGTAAAGTCTAAGTCTGTGTCCATATTCTTTATGACAAAAGGAAGTTTGTGAATCATCAATTGTCTTAATTTGTACTGACCCATTATCGAAGGTTGTAACTACCTCATATGGACCCATCCAATCGGTAGTTACTTTTCCTTTAAAAGTTTTATACCTTGAGTCGAATATTTATCCCAATACCCAGTATTAAACTAAGTTTTCTTAATAAATTTATCATGTCATTTCTTTCGTTGATTTTGAATTAACATTGTCCTTTGGAGTGCATCTTTCCTAATCTCATCTAATTCATTAATCTATAAAATTCGCTATTTCTGTGCTTCTTCCAAATCCATACCTAATTGTACAGGCATCCAAAAATTCTCGACTTGGAATTCAATAGGTAAAAGGACTTGTTTCCCATATAATAACTCATAGGGTGTATGTCTAGTAGTGTTTATCCAAGTTATTCTATAATCCCACAAGGCCTCTGGGAGTCTATCTTCCCAATCCATATGATGTAGGTGAATGGTTTTGGTTAAGATAGCTTCCAATACCTTGTTAGTTGATTCTACCTGGCCATTATCCTAGGGATGATAGGGTGAAGACTTACAGTGTCGGATTCCATACTTCGTGGTAAGTTATTTCATTAATTTAGAAGTGAATTGAGAACCTTGGTCACTGACAATTTCCCTAGGCACAAACCAAACCGACTGAATATTTCTTCGTATATAAATTCTACCACATATTTTTATGTGGCTTGAAACAAAGCTTTATATTCTACCCATTTGGTGACATAATCTGTGCAAAACAGGATGCATTTCTTCTTGCAGGACATGAGAGAGATTGGTCCTACAAAATCAAGAACCCATTTCTCAAACGGCTCAATCATGACCTGAGGCTGTAAAGGCATATCATCATATGATGTAAGTCTACCCATTCTTTGGAAACTATCACATCCTCTAACATACCTAGCAGCATCCTTAAAAATGCTTGCTCGGTAATACCCATAATGAAACACTTTGTATGTTGTCTGCTTGTCGGAAAAGTGTCCTCCACATGGCCCATCATGGCATGCACAAAGAATTTCTGTCATTTCGTCCTCACGTACAGATCGTTTGATAATAAGATCTAGGTCGTTATGAAAAAAGTCATTATCAACCCAAGAGTAATTAGAACTCTAGATGACAACTCGACGTTTCTCATGTGGGGACCAGTGGTTTGGTAATTTCCCAGTTGCTAAATAATTAGTAATGTCTACAAACCAAGGTGTTTGAAAAGACACAGAAAATAGATGTTCATCAAGGAAAGTATCATCGAATGCGAGAGAGGAAATATACTACCAAATTCTCTCTACCAGGTCAGTCGAGGACAATGATATTAAATTCATGTAATAGAAGAAGCCATTGGGTCACCCTGCCATTGGTAATTGGTTTATTCATCAAAAATATGGTGGCAAAATGCTTCATATGCACAAAAAATTCATATCCAGTGATGTAATGGCGAAATTTATTGATAGAGTAGACTATTGCCAGAAATTCATTTTCAGTAACAGTGTAATTCAGTTCGGCAGGAGTCATATTTTTGTGGATAAAATATATGGCATAAGATGCTTGGCCCTCTTTTTGACCAAGAACTCCTCCTATGGCCATGTCAGAAGCATCGGTAGATATATATGAAAAGGAAGGGACCAATCGGACCCCTAAGTATTGGTGACACTGATAGTTTAGCCTTTAAGAACTCAAAAGCACTTTGGCAGGGTTTAGTCCATTGGAATTCTATATCCTTCATAAGCATTTTAAATAGTGGTGCAACTGTTTTAGTAAAAGTTTCAATAAAAAGGCGATAGTAGCCTACATGGCTAAGAAATATCCTTACCTCCTTTTGAATTTTTGGAGAGGGGAGACCGACAAATACTTCTATTTTATCAAGGTATACCTTGATCCCTTGTGAAGAGGCATGATGCCCCAAGACTATACCTTATGTTAATAACATCTTACATTTTTCATGGCTAAGGAATAGGTTTGTTTCTTAGCAACGGATCAGCACCTTCTCAATATTATCAAGAGCCTCTTGAAAGGTATTACCATAAGCTATAAAATCATCCATTTACACCTCTACGCAGTCGTGTATAATATCAACAAAGATTCCTAAAACTGCACGCTGAAAAGTGGCAGGTGCGTTACATAAGACAAATGGAAAAACTCTATAGGCATATGTCCCCCAAGGGCATGTAAAAGTAGTCTTATCCTAATCCTCATGTGCTATCAAAATATGATTATATCCACTATACGCATTGAGAAAATAAAAGTAGTGTTTGTCGTATAGGGTATCTAGCACTTGGCCAATAAAGGGCAAAGGAAAGTAGTCCTTAAGTGTGGCCTTATTCAGTTCTCGGAAGTCAACACAAATACGCCATTTCCCTATGAATTTATTTAGGACTACCACTAGAGGAGATATGCATTTACTATATGAAATTGGGTAGATGAAGCCAGCATTGAGAATTTTTTGTAACTCTTCTTTAACTATGTCCTTCAAAGCAAGATACATCCTCCTATGAGGCTGCCTTACAGGTGGTATGTTTGGATCCATGTGAATATGGTAAAAACAGGTGTCAGGGTGTATATCCTTCATATCAGTGTACTCCCATGCAAATGATCTAGATTGGCTTTTAAGTACCTTAAGCAACTCTTCTTGTTGATTTTTGTTTAACCCTGCATTTATGTGTAGAAATTTTCTAGGGCTAACTTCACAAGGTTTGGTATAAGACCCTATATGCTCTTCAATTGCAAAGACACATGCTATATCTACAAATGTTAAGAGGGGCATATTTTATTGAAAATCATCTCCAAAATTTTGATAGAATTGAGCAAAAGACTGAGGAAATTCTATATAGGTTGTTGAAGAAACAAATTGGTTTAACACATTCTCAGTATTCTGCTCCTATGAAGGTGTTAGTAGTAGCCAACCATGGTCTTCCCAATATAATAGGATTTCCTTTAGAAGGATCCTTTGATTCTATGACCATGAAATCAATAGGATATTCCCATGAAGCTATTGATACAATAATATCATACAGAACCCCAGCAGGTTTCACCGTAGTGTGATCTGCGAGTTCCAATATTGAGGGGGTCGGTTGGAGAAATTGTCCCAATTGTAAAACCTCTAAAACTATGGTGGTCATCATATTAATATAAGATCCTAAATCAATAAGTGTATTTGTTATGGAAATAATATTTACAATAACAGTTACTACTGGGATCCCTGGATTTGTATACTTTGCAATTCTAGACGGGTCAGTCATATATTCAAACATCTCTCCTATAACATGAATTGTGGGGGGGTATTTTTGTTTCTTTCCTGGTTTATTAATGCAAAGTTCCTTTATTAATTTATTGTAAATTGGTATATCCTTAATATCTTGTAATAGATGGAGCTTGACATGAACATTTTTCAGTTCACTTAAAATATCGTACTAAGGATGAATTACAGGTTTTTCTATTGCTAATCGTTCTGAAAATGGAGGGATTCTTTGTTCTTGAGTTGGTTCTTGCTGAGGATGGGTATGTGATGGAATATTTGGAATATCCACATCCTACAAAATAGAATCATTCATGAAATCATTGGGATCTTGAACCTCTTCATTCTCTTCACGAATGATGACTCATGACTTGGATTTGTCATTCACAACTCTTCCAGATCATAATTGTATCTCATGTACAGGTACAGTCGAAATAACATAGGATGGAATAGTTTGCAACACAATACTATTGAGAGCTTGAGATGGATTATTGTTTGGGTTAGGTATCTACTGTGCAGGTAACAACGTAGGTCATGGGGGGTTTGTATTTTGGAAGTGATGAGGTTTCTATGCAATAAGGGGAAATCGAGGCCCAACTCCAAGGAATAAGTTGTTGGAAATTTTGTGGGTGATGAGGATAAGTATGATTAGATGCAGAGATAGGTGGTGACTGGGAGTATGGATATCTCCTCCACCCCTATGGCCAATATTGATGCTGAGGAGAATGAGGAGGAGGAGAATACAGGGGTGGCCAGTTCTACCAACTTGAAGTGTTCCATTGTTGTGATTGTTGGTAGGGAGGATAATAGAGTGGGGGTTGTGGTGGAAACTTCTGATATGGTGGTTGTTCCCTTGGTTTCCAAGGAGGTCTCCTAGATGTTTCACCAGCATCCCCACTTTATAATATGGCTTGTAACCCAGGAAACGATGGGAAATTGTCTATTGGATGCTCCTCCGTACAGATGTGACATACAAAGATATTGTTTAATGGGAATTCCCATTGGGAATGTTTAGTCCTGCATCTTGGACAAAAAATAATCATTGTTGCGCGTTCTTCCTCTTGCCTCTTCTTAGCTTGTAACACATCTTGTTGGGAACCCATTTCTCCTAAAATATCAGTTTTTAAGTTTTCCAATAGGTTTCCTAAGTCTATCCTTGTGACTCCTCCAAAACAGGGAGTGTTTCCCTTTATATTTCTATTGTAAGGTTCCCGAATATTTCTCCCAACTTCCCCCCTACTTCTAAATTAATTACTACACATGTCCCCAATTTGTGCAAAAGGTTTATGAGAGATATCGTCATATGCCATGAGATTGAGGGTTTCTACCAGGTCTTCTGAGATCCCTTTAAGGAAGAGTGTTCGTACTGCATCTTCTCAAAGGTCATGATATTTAGATTTCTATAATGTATAAATAAACCTCTCAAGATAATATTCCAAGATCTCGTCTTTGAGTTGTTGTATCTTAACAATATTGTTTCGAGAGTATTTGGGTTTTCAATACTCTTGATATTTTTACAAGAATGTGGTTTTCATATCTTCCCAAGTCCTGACACTTTATTCTCCTAATCCCATGAACCATCTAAAAGCATAATCTTTCAGTGTAGCAGGGAATTTTTTTATATGTGAGCATCTTGTAGATAATTATAGCCTCTACAAAGGATGTCAAACTCAATAAAAAATGTGTCTGAGTCTTCATTACTCTTCCCATAGAAAGTAGGTAAGGAGGAAGGAGGGATGTTCTTCATATTTATATCATGTGCATTGTCTAGAATAGGGATCCAAAGGTAGCCTCTGTTCGATTCTCTCCTTCTCTTCTTCATTTCTACCCTCGTCATGATCTTCATTTTCTCGCCATCTCTCCATGTAGATTTTATTATTTAAGAGTGTGTACCTAGAAGGCTCCTTCCAAGGTGGTAATGGGGCGTTCCAACGTTCTTTTTTTGGGAATATCTTCCTCCGATCAACCATGTTTTTATTAGGTTCTACAGGGATGGTAGGTACTACTGTGTATGTTTCAATCTATGAAATAATTGTATTTGTTGATCTCCCAAAGAGTGATTTCACCCGAGCAGGATCAATGAAATTAACGAAGTTTGGATCCCCTACTAGTGAGAAATTTCTATCGTTAGGTTTTTTCACTAGTGGGGGATTGAGGATTTCTAGAGGTTGGCCATCAAGAACTTATTCAGAAATGGGGTCCTTAGGACCTCCCTCCAGGATTTGTTCACCTTCTATGGCTTCTCCTATAAAGTCTTTAGGTTTCCAAGTAGAACTACTTCCTACGAGTTTTCGTTGAGTTAGTGGTTGGTATGTTACGCCCCCCGTAAAGGTTAGTATGAATTTTAACAAAGTTTTGGGAACTAGTTCTAATGTATCTACCTTTCAAATTTCTAGGTTTGCTCATGAAAAGATAAACTAAATGAAAACCTATAATACTACTATTATTGTTGGATTTGGGTGTGCCTATTATAACATATGTGCGGGTTCTTACCTCTTGTCTTACCACCCCCCCACCACAACCTATTGCTAAAATTCATAAGGGAACTCTATTTATTCTACCTTACAGAACAACTCCCCTACAATGGCACCAAAAATGTTGGGTGTTTTATTGTCTTAATTAATTCACCAAATATTTAATTATCGATCGAGGTTTGTAATCTTAGAGTTGACACAAAATATATGCAAATGTAGAGGGGTATTGTTGAATCCCCAACTATGTATGTGGCTTATTAGGTTGTCTAAGGCTTGCAACGCATGAAGAAAACCTAGCCAAATGCTTCAAACAATCCCATGCAGGTATTGTTCTATCCACGAGATTTTTGGGATGGTGATCTCCCATGGATACTTTTGTAGCCTCTGTTGGCTTATGATTGGATTTGATCCATAGAGGATCTGTTTCCCAATTTAGGAAACAAGGAAGATGATATTAAGAACAAGAAAACTTAAAAACTAACTAGGAAAGGGAACCTGATCTAGATCTAAACTACTCAGAAAAGGATACTAGGTTGATCTGCATGTGAACCAGATGTATAAGAAGATAAGTATTTTTCATTCAATCAACAAAAATGTAAATCAGATTAGAATCTCATCACTTAATTCACAAATAATTAATGAAAATCAATTAGTTAGTGACTTAAGATTCTATCATTATGAATTAACCTGCATAGCACATGTAAGTTGAAAAACAAACATATTATGTTGTTGAATATTGCTATTCAATTATTTACAGAAATAGATAAAGACAGTTCATAAAATAAATTGTATGAAACTTTATCAATGCATAAATAAATAACATAGATAAATATGAGTTAAATAAACAAATTTAATAATTGTAAATAATCAACAGCATTATCTATCCATTTGAAACAAAGAATATTGAAATATGTTTGAAGAAATTCATTCAGACAAAGACAAGAGATAAGAAATGACAGTACTATATTGCTTTGAAGCCTAGTAACAAATTACATAAACCATATGAACGACCAGAGGTGTTCTCTTAATATCCTATATTAGTCTTCCTTCTTCCAAAAGTCCAAAAAAAAAGTCCTTGATACATTCGAGATCACCCTCTTAAATAATTATTACAAAAAAATGGATCTTCTTGTAAAGGGGATCAAAGCCTAAACAAAGCTAATATCCCAAGAAATCTCTCTACATCTTCCAGATACGAAGCAATTCCTCAATATCAGGGTAACTGGAAGATTCAATGCCAAGCACGGCATTGCACTTATGATCTTCAAGTTCATTTTCAGCCAGTTTATTCCAAAATCAGATAAAGATATGGATCTTTTTCTCCACCGCAAATGGCTACCTGATCAACTGATCTACATCATGGATACTGACGTGGTCAAGTTTCTTGATCTTCTCCTCTCCCTCATCCCATCGCTGCTCCACTTGTCCAATCATCAATCCAGGTGGACATGCCTTTTCAATAAGCACCATTGCAGGAAAGGACAATTCATCCATAGTGTTCTCAACTACATACCCTCTTTTGTTGCAAATGGCCTGTGCTTTCTTTATGGCTTCAACTACTGTCTCATCTAGGTCTTCCCAGGATCTCAAGATAGTCCTGATCCTCTTAAACTCGAATTTAGTGAGCAAAGTGACATTATCTGGCTTATCTTTCATGTACCTTTGCCAGTCTACTACTTCATCATAAGCCTTCGAGGCTTGTCGTCCCTTCTCAACTAAGTCTTCCAGAACAATAGACATCTTGCCAACAACCACGTGAGTTTCAAAGATATTATCTAGAGTTTTAAATAAGTCACAAACCAAATCATAATGTTCCTTGTGGGTTTGAATGGAAAGCTCTTTAAATTGTTCTTGGGAAAACTCAAAATATGAAGATGAAGCTGCACTTGTAGTTGCATCTTCACACTATCTTTCTAACAATGCAAACTTCTGAACCAAAGTGGCATTAACAATCTTTTCTCTTTGCAGTTATTCGCTGAGGGAAGAATTCTTATCTTTAAGTTCATCACACCTGTTCTCATGTTGCTTTTTAAGTTGCACCATATCCACCTTCAGTCTGACAATTTATGCTTTATGTTTATCAAATTCTCAGTTCAAAGTGTTAACAGCATCAAAATTGGCCCCTGTTAAATCCCCTAAGATAGATGCAGCATCAGTGGCATCTGCCTACAGGTCACTTGATCACTGGGTCCACACAACCTCATTTGCAACAGACATGTCCATATCACTCTGATCCCTATTTCTCTTCCTACCCTTCTTCACCATTGATCTATCAGCTTTGATATACTGATATTCTCCCAAGGATACCACAAAATCTTCATTGAATTCTTCCCTCATCTCATAAATGGGGGGTATACTAATGCCTGTGGATATCAAAGAAGTGGTTTGAGTTGTGGTGTGAGAAGGTATAGTCATAGTAATAGGAGAAGTAGATGGAGAGGGGTTAATATTCTGAGCAGTAATTACTTTAGGGGCTGAAGAAATGTCAAGAATTGAAGTTTCAGCTGATGAAACTTGCAAAGTAGTGGTCTTGAGTGACGATGATGGCTGTTGAAGTCTTCTCAGTCATAGGGGATGACACTGAGATGAATGAAGGGATATGCAATGGAATCTTGAAAAATGGAGGTACATTAGATGAAGGAATGGGCATATCTATAGAAATAGGTGTAACAGATTCATGTAAATAAGTAGCATTTTGATAAAACCGGGTCATAAAAGGTGTCATGGTAGAACCCGTTTTTAGTGAAGATAAAGCTATTATTGATGAGATAATTACAGCAGAAGAGGAAGGGCCAAACTGAGAAGAAAGTTAATATTGTAAGGGGGGTGATGAAGGCTTTTCATTGCTACTATTGGTGGAATTTAGTAAATCATCACCATTGTCAACTTCAATGGTCACGGGCACAGGAGAAACCCTTTCATCTTCTTCCTCTGAATGAGTCAAGTCTATAGTAGAGGAGGGAACGGATGAAATTAAATATTGTAGCCATTTGAGAGGTTCCCGTTCGATCTATGCTAGTATAGATTGAGTATTTTCAACCACGGTGGTCACCTAAGCATCTTCAGCTAGCTGAGAGGTTGTAACTTCCTGAGTGTCTAGTGTTGAACTCATCTTGCTTAGTCTCTGTTTGATCTACTCTGAGGTGTGAAAATATGCCTTAACCTGTTGCTCCATAGATGTCTGGGGAACTTATTCTATGGGAGATTTCCCTTTACCGGTGTCTAAACTAGGTTCTGTGGATGCATTGGTGGATGCTAGAGCCTCCTTTGCCATAGATTTAGCTTCCCTGATTTCCCTATATTTTATTACATTTTCCTGAATGTCTAATTCCATGGACCTGTAATGCCAAACTCTGTCCCTGACTTTCTTTTGGTGTAGCAATATATGACTTTATTCTTCCTTGCTTTTATCCCTCACCAAGACTTCAGAAAAGGTGTCGACTTCCTGGTAAATGAAATCATTTGGAATTTCTTCATGAGCATATCCTATTTTAAAATGGTTTTGCCTGAGGTGGAGGTCGACAATCCCTTTGGGATCATGCTTCATTTTACTAGCAAAGCCAACCTTGAGTGACACTATGTGGTCACTAATATCTGAAGCCCAAGTAGAAGTAGGTATGCTCAGAGATCCAAGGGTTATAGTAAACTTAGGCCAAACCTTCCTCTTAGGGGCAGCATATTTTTTGTAAATCCCTTCTGTGACTGTTTGAAATGAAATATCTTCAAGGAACAACCTATTCGGCATGACCTTAGGAAACATATGGTAGCATTGCTACCAAAAACCCTGATACATGTGAATGATTCACTGACATACCAATATCCCACAGTAGCTATGAGGGATTTAGCTTTAGAAGAGAATGCAAGAGCTTCCTTGTTAAAAATTAGGAAGTAGACCCGGCCGAGGATACTCTCACATATATCATAAAACCTGGTTACATAATTCGTATCCCATAGCTCAGAATGATAAATATGCACAAACGAGGCTGGTAATTCCCAACTCCATCCCATATTGGGGAAGCAGAATTCGGCATAAAAGATATCCACAATAAAGGTAGAAAGATAAAAGTTGGGATTCTTTGTTGCAGTGGCTTTCTAGAACTCATGTGTGAAATTTTTGAGTTCAAGTGAGAGGATTGAAGCCCAAGGGAAGGATTCACCCATAGTTATGACGTGGTGAGCAATGGGGGCCCATTCTTTCTTGAAATAAGAATAGTTGGGGAGACCATAAAGCCTGCATAACATTGATGCAAGCAGGGAATAAGGATCCTTGAACCATTCAATGGGGTAAAGGTTGTATTTCCTCTGGAATAACTTGCGTGGTTCAACCATCCAGGATTTCAGCATTCTGTCGAAATTGAGCCTAGATTTCGCAGCATTAATAAATTCTACATCGAGGAGCTGCGTGAAAGGTTTAAGGGCGTAAATTCTTGTAAAGGTTTCGGAGTGAAAATTGGCCAATTGCGTTCCAATACTGGTGTTAAAGGAACAATCTTTCAGGTTAGCATGGTCTATAATCCATCTAACTGCATCGTTATAAGGGAGGACAGTTGGTCTAGCAGCAATCATATGAAGGCCAGAGTCCCTAATTCTCTCATAAACGAGTTGATTACTCTGGAAGTCTAAAAGGTAATTATTATCAAAGATGGAATAAACTCGAGACCAATCCAACTGGTAGGTTTCAAATACTCATCCACTGGTGTCATAAAAGACACCAAAGTTCGGGTCTTTCGTAAACATGTCTTTCTGGAGGTTTTTGCTCCTGGTAATATGGGGTGTTTTGGATGTTTCCATGTCCTGTTTTAATGTTGACACCAGTAATTAAACAGAATTACAAAGGAAGCACAGTAATCAATTCAAATTGTGAGAAAGCGACTTGATAACCAACGTGAAACCGTAGTGAACACTATCAAAATTTCTTGGTAAAATATGGATGTAAATTCACGCAGGAGAGAAAATTACCATGGTAAAAACAGTGAAAACCTCATAAATAAGACAACCATATTTATAATTCATGGGAAATAATATAGGCTGTAGGATTAGAGTAAAAATAATGGTCATGATCAGGTTTTGCGGGATGCGGGGCCAAGCATGAAATTTGAAAACTTTATTAATCATTATGTAACCCGCATTCTGAATTTCGCGGGATGCGGGATGTGGAATCACAAAATAGTGAAAGCTTATCCAATCAAATCCGCACCCTGCATTCCACATTTTGCAGGATGCGGGTCGCAGACACACGCAAACCAAACGATTAATAAACGACAACTCCACAACCCGCATTCCGCATAATGTGGGATGCGGATTGCGGATCGATGAAAGCATATCTAAAAAAACTCCCGCAACTCGCATTTAGCATATGCAGGATGTGGGTTGCAGGAAGAGAAAAATTGAAATATCTAACTAAAATATCTCGCATTCCACAACTTGCAGGCTGTGGGATGCGGGATAACAAAACAATTCCAAACAAAACCAATCTTTCTGCAACTTAAAACAAACAAATCAAGACCTTTTTTTTGGGGAATTTGGTGAAGTTAGGGAATCCCATGAGTCAATAAAAAATGTAACAGAAGCCTAAAAGTTCATGAAGGATCCTACCAAGTTACCTTCATATGCGTGATTGGGCTCCTGTGTCAAAATAACATGGGATCTGTTGTACCTACAAAAAATGGCGACTGGCTGGAAGAACCAGTTATCTCTGCAAAACAATAACCCTTTTCCAAAAAAACTTGTCAACAAGCAAATGTTAACTCCCAATAAATGTTAACATATAAATGTAACCAACCAAGAATTATCAACATTATTAATGCACCTCCATCCATGGCCATTTTAAAAGATGCAACTCTGATTCCGATGTCATTGGAGGATCGGGATCATTTGAACTCAGGCTGACATAGGCATGCAGTTTAAGGTTGAAACTGGGGTCAGAGCCTTACCAATTTGGGTTTTCACATAGGCCCCCCCTTAAACCATCGTTTATTATTATTATTATTATTATTATTATTATTATTATTATTATTATTATATTAAAGAAATGACAAGCAAGATTTCATTGACACAGGACCACTGCCCCATGTCTTGGTGATCAGTGCCATTCACAAACCTAACCTGGAAACTGAACAAGCCGGCTCGGTAAGGAGACCTCTTGTCTTCTATTTGTATGGATGAAAGAAACTTTCATGGCTTGGGAACCACCTAGTGATAGTTTCAGTCCAAAATCAAGCCCATGATCATAGTGAGGTTGGTCTTAGATAGGACCCCCTCATCCCGATGCACAATGCTCTCTTGTTTGGGGATGGCTGGTTTTTATTTTGTACATGAATTACAAGACACTGCCATGGCTTGGTGTCCATATGCAGGTAGAGTTACTCACTGATGTTCTACATATCATGAATGAGTCGACCTGTGATAGGATCTCCCATTTTCCAGAGAACTGGAAGCCATCTCCCCATATTAAATGGCAAAGATGTCATTCCACTGAGCACCTATGAACCTAATGAGTTGGATCATGACGAGACCCCTCATCTTGTAATCCATATGATAAAAGATATGGCCATGGTTAAATCCCAAAGAATAAGAATGACCATGCTTTGAATATTTTCCACGGTGCTCTAATGAGACCTCAAACAGGATGAACCTTTTCCTCCACAACTATCATCATCATAGTAGGGCACATAGAATATATTAACCTGGATGAGAGGGAATTAATACAAAATTCTATAAATATGGTTATCATTCAGATATAACAAATCCTAATACGAGTTAGAAAATATAGAAACTAAAAAATCTGTTTTGGTTGAGAGTATTTAATAGTGAGAAAGACTGATTGCTCATTATTGCCAAGGGTGTAGATATTACCAAAAGTTACCAAAACCAAGAAAACATTCAAAAAATAAAAGGAAAATAACACACCAAACCTATATACAGGGTTGAACCAACCTTTTCAAACAAAGTACTTCTTGAGCAGAAAAACATTCACTGGATACATGTCAACGACCCCTTCCAGTGTTTGTAGTCGAATCGTACTAGGACCAATCTTTTCTATAACAATGAATGGTCCTAGCCAAAGCCGTTGAAACTTGGTGTACTCTTTTTTTTCCTTGTGTTGTTTGTCCCATCTCAACACTAAATCTCCCACTGAGAAATATCTGTCTGATGAATACCTCTCGTCAAACCATTTCTTAACCAACTGTTGATGTTGGTATAATTTATTCTTTGCTTTCTCTCTATCATCTTCTAGCTTGAGCAGAGAATCAATCCTCTACTGTAATGGGGAAGATTCATTATCCTGGATAGATTGGGCCAATTGCAATGAAGGAATGGTGAGATTAGTTGGCAGGACAACTTCCTTGCCATAAACAAGGCAATATGGGGACTTACCAAGGGCTGCCTTTGGGGTGATTCAATCTACCCAAAGAGCATAATAAAGTTGGACGTGCCAGTTTGTATGATGCAAAGCCACTGTCTTTTTTAGAATGCTTATCAAGTTTTTGTTTGAGGATTCCACAATCCCATTGCCCTGAGGATAGTAATTAGCAGAAAAATTAAGCTTGATACCATTTTCAAGGGTGTAGCTGGTCAGGTCAATGGATTGGACGTATGAGGCATTGTTAAAAACAAGATATTCGGGGGTGCCAAACCTGGTGATTATCTGATTTTTAAGAAAGGAAATTACCTGGTTTGTGTTACACAGTCTTAAAGGGACTGCTTCGACCCACCTCATAGAATAGTCAGTGGTTGTCAAGATGTATTTATGTTGTAATGAGGATACAAGGTTGATGGGTCCGAAAAAATCCAACCCCCACTGCTGAAATGGGAATTGGAATGCTACTGACTGCAAGGGATAAGCAGGTTTCTTAACTTTTCTAGTGCACTTCTGGCAAGGCTCACATTTCCTAACAAATGAATGGGCATCTCTGAATAGGGTAGGCCAATAGTATCCTTCCCTGATGATTTTATGAGTCGTTGTATCACCTAAGAAGTGTCCACCTGTAGGTCCTGCATGAAATTGAAACAGGAAATCATCAGTCTAATCTTTTTCCAGGCATCTAAGAAACACTCCATCATAATTCTTCCTAAACAGAACATCATCAATAAGTTGATAAGGGGCTTATTTCAGCCTTAATGTTCTACATTTTTTGTGATCTAGGGTTTCAGGATCAAACCCATTATGAAGAAAGAATTTGATGTGATCATACCATTCAAACGCTCCAGTTTCAAGTGCATTAACAAAACCTATAGGAGTAGCCTCTTCTTGTTCCCAATCAGTTTGTTGATTTTCAGGGTCATTTGACTGGGTAGTGAGCTGACACAAACCTTGTCCTCTGACAATATTTGCAGGCTTGATCTCCATATCATATTCTTGAAGGGCGGTCATCCAGTGAGCTCTCTTTTCTCCCAACTCCTTTTGGATGAGGACATTGTGAATTGTCGCATAAGGGACAATCACCTTAGTCCTTGACTTCAAAAGATAAGGCCTATACTGTTTTACTGATTTATATACTGTTTAGGCTTGTTTGTCAACCTGGGAGTAATTGGTTTCAGTTCCTTCGAATGTAGGACTCATGAAGGAAATGGGGATCTCGGTGTCCTCATGATTTTTCTGTGTTAGGACAACTGCATAAGAAAAGTCATTAGAAAACATATACAATATAAAATCTTTACTGAAGTCTGGGGACCTTAGAGTAGGTGCTTCTGCTATGGCTTTTTGAATTTCAGTAAATGCATTTTCCTGTGCATCGGACCTCTTAAATGGTACATCCTTTTTGACTAAAAATTGTAGGGGTTTAACCACTTGAGCAAAATTTGGAACGAATCTTTGAACAAAATTAATCTTACCCAACAATGAATGCATTGCCTTTTGAGAGTTAGGGAGGCCGATCTTGGAGATTGCTTAGGCGCGTTCTGGATCAATGATCATACCTTCCTTCGAGACTACGAAACCCAACAACTTACCTTTTGTTACTGCAAAGATGGACTTCTTTGGATTGAGGGAGATGTTGAATTTCCTGCACCTTTTGAATACTTGTTTTAAAGCAAACAAATGATCCTGTCATTTTTTAGAGTAAATGGTAACATCATCTAGGTACACAATGACATAATTGTGGATCAATCCCCTGAAAGCTATGTCCATAGATCTCTAGAACGTGGCTCCTGTGTTTATTATCCTAAACGACATTCATCTGTATGTGAATGTTCCCCAAGGGGTCCGGAAAGAAATTTTAAGTTGATCATTGGGTGCAACTAGGACTTGGTTGTATCCAGAAAAACCATCTAGCAGCGAAAACATCTCTGATCCAGCTACTTTTTGTAGGATCTGCTCCATTGGAGGAACATGATATTTGTCTTTCTCAGGGGCCCGATTGAGATCCCTAAAGTCTATGCAAAGTCTGATTTCCCCATTCTTCTTATGAACAGGAACCAAATTAGCTATCCACTGCATGTGCCTAATGGGAAATATGATTCTAGCCGAGAGCAGCTTGTCAAGTTCTTTCTTGACAGAAGGCTCCATACTGGGGTGCATTTTCCTCGATTTCTGTTGATAGGGTTTTACCTCAGGTTTCATGGGGATGTTATGATGCATGATGGTAGTATCGAAATTCCTGAGTTCATTGTATGTCTAGGAAAAAACGTCTTTAAATTCCCTACATGGTTTGATAAAAATTCTTCTTTCGTAATGGGAACAATGTATTCCAAGATTGATAAATCGAGGTTCGTGCTCTGTTGCCAAGTTGACAGGGGTGTGATTCAAGGTTGAGCTTTGAGTCTTGCAGTTGATGGTCTGTCTAAATTTATCTTGTAAATAATAGAACTTCTCTAAACTAATGATAGACTTGGGTATGATCTTGGAAGGACCAAATAAAGACTTCTCATGATCAACTTCGTCGATAGCCATACCCTCGAAGGTATTTTGGGCTGACAGGAAGTCAAGTATTTGATGGTCATCATCAAACACCTTCCAACTTGTGACATTATCGAGTATAGAGGGTGTGTACATCAATTCAATAGAGAAGGTTTGTGGAGACAAGCCTTCGAGCAAGATTAGTCTAGATGCAGTATTGGATAACATATCTGCGTCAAAATTTTGTGATCTAGAAATATATTTAATATTAAATGCTGAGAAAGAATTAGTCATATCTCAGATTAATCTTTGGTAATTAAATAGACGTGGAGATAGACAATGTATCTGATTCCGTACTTGTTTCACAATGATTTCGAAGTCTCCTACACATTCGATTGCTTTCGCTCCCATATCAATAGCTTTCCCGAGTCCTTGGACTAACGCCTCATACTCAGCCACGTTATTGGTACATTCAAATTCCAACCTGCATGTGATCATGGTTTTGATCCCTTTAGGATCAATAAGTACACATCTTGCACCTGCTCCCTCCTTTGACCTGGAGCCATCAAAAAACAAAGTCCAAACTATAGGATCAATCCTAAAATTGGTATTTACATTATATACATTATGAACAACAGTGCTAGAGAATGGGACAAATGTAAGATGAGTTATCTGAGAGTGTTTCTGCTCATTCTCCGCTAGTGCAACATCAACAAGAAAGTCTTCAAAGAAAGTATCAAATGTGAAATTTTCCATTTGATTGTTAAAGAAGGAGATAGATTCATTGGAATAGTCGAGATCAATTACAGTTTGATTCATGAATGGTTCCCTATCAACTTTGAGCTTGTTAGGCTTCCCATTAAGACGAAACCACAAGTGGGACCAATTAGTAGCAACGTAACCTTTAAGTTTCTCTGACCAATCTCAACTTAGCCACATACCATAAGTATCCAGAATATTTGCAATCACAATATCAATAGTTTGATGAATCTGAGGATATGCGGATAATATAAGAAGAACATTCCTCAGCCTCCCCACAACTTTAACCTTAGATCTATCTAATTGCACAATTTGAATAGGACAAGTTTCCTAGGTGCCATTGAGTTTATTACACACAGAAAGGGGCATAACATTACATGAAGCACTTGAGTCTACCTTACAATTATGCACATTCCTATTAAATATTTCAAAGGTAATTAAGAAGGGAGGAGTGCCCTTGCTTCCCGGTTTTGGATAGTTTGGTCGGGGAGCAGAATCAAAATTCTTATTTTGAGCTTCTCGAGGTTGTTTTATGATCATTATTTTGGGTAAGGAATCCCTTATGGAAGGGATTTTGAGAAGATCAAATAAAGATATGTTTGCTTTGACTCTTTTAAGGTCCTCGTCCAAGTTGTATTCTGGCTCAGGGATGAGGGTGTCCTTCTGGGTTTGAGTCTTACCTTTGCTACGGGTCTATGTCGAAGGATATGGTTCCTGGGGAGGTGGCCCTTTAGACTTGGTATTGTGTGTGTGTTGTAGGTTAAAAACCATGTTGATTTCTTCTTCTTCTTTTTTTTCTAAAAAGAAGCTCACAGAGCTTACCTGCTGGTCATCTTCCTCTTCCTCTTGGGGAGGTTGTGAATCTTGAGTGGACTGATCTTCGAAGGGTTCAAGAATGTTTGGTGTTCCTGCAGCTAATTCTTTCAAGACAGATAATATCTCTTCTGAGGTGAACCCCTCGCTAGGATTTGGAGGTGGTGGATTCTGAGGAGGTTGATTTGGCCTCCTAAAAGGTGTCCTATTGAAGCCCCTATTGTTTGATTGATTTTCATTGCTTGTCTTCTTGAGATCTACCATATCGTTAGACATTCTTTGAAGGAGCTTCTTCACTTCACTCATATTGAATGGATCTTGACTGGTAGCAGTAGGTTTAGGGGAATTGTCAATTTTCATGTGTGAAGTAGACGCTTGCTCAGATGTGGTGTCAGGATTGTCTTTGAGATAGAACATGTCCCTTTCAATTGGTATGGCTTCGGAGAAGGCGTCTTGAAAGGATTATTTGTGATCCATTTTGACCCACATGGCTATTTGGGTTGGGACACCCTTAATATAGTATGCTACCAGTAATTACTCAATAGGAAGTACCATATTTGGGATCCTATTCTTCAAATATGAAGACTGATGATTGTAATCTTTGACTCTTTATTTACCCTTAGTTTTCATTGAAGAGAGCTCTATGACTAATTCCTCCGGGGTCTTGTCATCCCCAAATTTTTGAGTGAAGAGTTCAGAAAACACATCCCAGGACGAGATTGTCAAAACCCCAAATTTCCCAAAAAATTAAAAAAAATTAATTTACTTGATATTAGCATTAAATGCAGTTAACTAATCATCTAATTAGTTAAAAGACTAACAACTTATTATTAAAATTCCTCTGTTAATTGCATAGAGTGATAAAACAATCCTTTCAGTTTACCGACTTGTTTCTTTTTGCATACAAGGTGGGGCTGTCATGAAACTGGGCTTACTTAGCTTCCGAGATAATGCAGAAAGTTCCTTCTGTCTTTACAGATTACAGGTAAGAATATTGGCTACTGCAAGTAAAACTTCGAAGGTCTTTATGTACAAGCTCATTTGCAATTCAAGTTTAGTAAGACATTTAGCAGCTAAGCACTTTTCAATGCTTACTGAGGTAAATTCGTTATCAGTTCTTCATTCTAATAGAAGTAGCATTATAGTTCTTAAGATTACTGAACTGTCTGTTATCTACCATAGTTATCAGTGTCAAATGATATTTAAATAACATTGTTTACACGTAGGAACAAGAACTCAAAGTTTATGTTTAAGAAAACACAAATATTCTTACCTCGTAAGGTGTATAAATAAGGGGTTTACAATTTACTATTTCTAAAACAAACTATCCACAGATAGGGATATACTCATGTTGATGCACCAGGTTTCATTTACATTACCTTTGAGCCAACACATACTAAAGTTTATCTTAGATCTGATGGATCACATACTGTAAACTAGCTATCATTCTAATCATTAAAAGAATGTACAATTATAAAAGTTTCAAGGTCCAGCCATTACACTAATAAACTTTCTCTTCCATGGCTTCACAGTCATCTGTGATAAATTCTAAGTTCAGGACATTTATGCACTCATTAAAATATTTAGTTGCTATTTCCCATATACGCATTTATCTAACTTAGATGACTATGGTAAGACCATAAGGTTACATTAATATACAATAGTTACTAAGGTTAAACCTGCAACCTCCTAAAAATCAACTATTAGAAGACTCTATAATTTTAATGCAAGTGGTCGGTGGAATAGTTATAAAAAGATTAATATTCTTTCTTAATCTTATGTATTATAACACTCATGTATAATCTTATTACAAGCTTATTCTATTAATACTATAAGGAGTTTAATGACCTAACTAGTAATTGCTCTGAATGATCAGGTCATAAACATATCCATGATAACTTAAGGTTATAGACTTATTCCAGAGGTGACTCTTAAAACCTTTGCATTAAACATTCCAAGTTTACATTAAACATTCAAATTTGTAAAAAGGATGATGTGATTGCACTTACCACTATAATGATCTTTTAAAACGTATGTTTATTAAACAAAACATCATATTATAAAGTTCTTTACTATAATGTTAGTAATTCCTATGTTGCACATAAAGTTATAACATCATTAAGTTGCAAGGATGATATTATAACCTAACATACTGTATAGAAATGCTATACTTTGCATCAATGATGGCTCTATCATAAAGTTTACGTGTTAACCATTGTTCTGTCATAATGTTCAATGATATGTTGAATTTGGGCCAGACTAAGGTTTATCCTTCGTGATAGCCGAATGATTGTCAACTAATGAAATCGATTTGCTCATCGAAACTATGGAACGAAAACCGACCGTGAGTGAAATATTTGCAAGACTACGTGGCTGTGTTTTGGCCATGCATAGCAGGATTTAAAAGAGTTGTCTCTCAACCCTAGTTCCTTATCTTACCTCGCCTTCATGCTCTTTTCCATCCTCTGTGAAGATAGTCCGACCGCACCGTCACTATGTCTCCTGTGTAGCATGGAGACTGTCTATAGCTTCTCCTACCTGATTAGCTTGCTCAACGCACCATAGAGAAGGCTGTTTCGAAGTGTTCTGACCGTCATATGTCGCTCGTTCTCCTTTAATATTTTTACTATCCCCCCAGCTTAAACTCGACCCTCGACTGTAATAGACCTCACCTTTCTCTCCCAGTTTGTCCAACGGGAGTGCCTCCACCTTTCGGAGTGGTTGTGATCTGAGCTTTACCATTTGCTGTGCGTTATTGGGAAGAGTTACAACTCGGCTTAGGGTTTTTCCTACTCCATCAGTTAGATGACTTTAGGGTTCCTTGCTATCAGAAAATCACGAGTGATGTAATGCCATCTCCTTGCAATTGAATGGCAGGCTCCTTGCTCATGTTGTTCGCTGGTCACCACTCTGCTGTTCGAGACTTTCAGTTGCAAAGGTAAAAAGAATTATTTAGTTTCTTATAAGATAATGCCGTTTACTTGTATATGCTTCTTTTAATTTTTACAAGAAATATAGTTTAACAGCAGCCGTATTGTTGTTTTGCAGATACAAGCTGCCTCTCTTCTCGATTTGCAAAAAGAGTACAGGGTTACGGCGATAAGGGCCACGGTAAGCCCTAGTTCTCCATGGCTCATCCACCTTGTGTAACCCCTTATGGGGTAATGAGGGCTTGGTCAAAGCAGCCTGTTAAACCCTCATGGCTTTCGGTTGCTTTGGTTGTTTGTTTTTCATAGTTTAGCTAATGCCCTTTCTTCACTGCAAGGCTCTCTTCGGCTACGGCCGTGAGTGTAAAGCTTTCATTTTGGTTTTGTACATATTACTGTAATTTAAAGTGGAAAAACAGGCTGTAAGCCTTCATGGATAATTTTTACAGTACTGCCGTGGATTATTGTTACAGAACTGGGTTTTACAATCCATATTTTTGTGTATTCTGAAAGAACAGGGTTTTTACCCTAAGTTATTATAAATATTTATTACTGCACTCCTTCTCCGCATTCCTTGTTTTCTTACATTAATGTAATTTGAAAGCTTACTTAATTTTTTTAAATTTTAAAACCACGACTGCGAGTATAAACTGTAATTTTCACCGTTTGTTGATTTATTTGCATAAATTGGGTTCTATTGGGTTTAACCCTATTTGTCAGTTAAGGAAAAATAACTCTGTTCCTTTTTCTTTTAAAGTTACTATTCAGTTAATAAGTGCTTCTGCAAAAATTAGGGTTATTAGTTATTTATATTTAAGCTCGAATAAAATGAGTATCCTGTACTTCTGTTATCTTCTTCCTGCAAGAAAAGCATGTGATTTATTACTGTTTACAGATAATACTATTGTTAGGGTTTATATACCTGATTTATAATTTAATTCTCTTGTTAATAAGAAAGTGTAATTATAGATGTTTAGTTTATACCCTTGTAATGATACAGGGTTTTTATGCCTTTCGCTTTACAATAGTCTTAAGAACTGTCAGTTTACTTGTATGCTCAGACAATATAAATAGCTCTGGAATATACTTATAATAACAAGAATACTACTTTATATTAATGGTAATAACATTTCTATACTGCATAAATAAAGTACCTTATTACTATTGTAATGTCTATATTATTTCTCTGAGAGTTCTATAGTCTCTATATTAATATCCTTAGTTATTTTGTAAGTTTATTGTATATAATACTTGTGATTTGATTCTTATATAAATTATGCTATACTATTTATGTTTTGTTGTAATTGATTTATTTCCTTAGTTATGATATTTATCTACATATATATCAAGATTCAAATTAACTCTATCCAGAGTTTATCTTATAAGTACGAATAAAATCATTTAATCAGAGTATTTACTTAGTTTGTTTTAACAGTAGAATTTATTCTATTTTAAAATCTACTACCAGTTCTGGTACTAAACTAAATAGTGCAGTTATACTAATCTGAACGAAAGAAACTGTATAGTAAAACAGTAAATAACCTATTCTAAAATCTACTCTTCTATCTATTCTTTACAATAATAGAATTACTGGAAACAAAATATAGTACCAGTGAATAGTTTTCAAGATTGAAAGAAAATAAACTGTGAATCTATAAAGCACTTGAAGTTACTGAAAGTAAATAAACAACAAGAACTGTACAGAAAAAATACTACTCCCAATACCAAGATAATTCCTCTGCAAATAACACAGTGATACTACTCTAAAATTTTACTATCATTCTATGCTATTTTATCATCATATCATCCTTTTATAATTCTACCCCTGTGCTGGAGTACGGTCTGGTGAAACCAGATGTGGAAAAACACAGTGGTTCTTTATTTTTCATCAACAGATTAGTTACTAATAAACTGAAACATTTATATTACTAAACTAGCTAACTCTTGTGTCATATAATATAATCATAACATTCATCCATTCATACTCATTAAAACATAAATAGTTAAGTGACAGAACCTGTTTGAACTGAGACAACAACAGCAATGGGAGGTTGTTCCTCCCTACCAACTCCTGGAGAGCGCTCAAGTAGCGATTCCTCAGGACTCCCGAGCTTGCTCTGGTCTCCCTGGCTGGAACTAGGTGCAGCAAAGTCAAATACCAATCTTCAAACTCAGTATTAATCATTAGAGGAAATTTGGGATCTAAAATGGGCCTTATAATAAAACGTGCCAAAATAAGTTTTTGTGAGTTGGAATTCAAGAACCAATAGAATTTCAATAAAATAAGTCAACCATAATAGTTGAATTGACATATTTGTCATTAAAAAAAACTACTTTTTTTGTTCGTATTTTCGACATATCTCATTGTGTTTTTACTCAAATTTCGATCGAGAGAGCTCGTTGGATGCGGAATTTGATTCCACATCCAACGAGCACCCACACTGCATACTTTTGACAGACCCCGCTACCCCAAAAACAAGAAATACCTGAAAAACGTGATGATGATGTCATCATCACATTTTTTCAGGTATTTCTTGTTTTTGGCGTAGCGGGGTCTATCAAAAGTATGCAGTGTGAGTGCTCGTTAGATACGGAATCAAATTCTGCATCCAACGAGCTCTCCCGATCGAAATTTGAGTAGAAACACAGGGAGATATGTCGAAAATACGAACACAAAAAGTAGATTTTTTCTTTCTTCCTCCAAAATTAATCAATATTATTTTATTATTTTAACTATTATTTTATTATTTTCCTTAGGAGGCCCATTTTAGACCCCAAAATTCCTCTAATGCCAGAACTTATCAGTAATCTCTCCCAGCTAACAAGATGTAATAAACTAAGTTACTGCAGCAATCCTCTCAGACAACTTCCTTACTGTTTTTCCCTCTTTCCTTAATGAATTCCCTGAATAACGTTCACCTGAATGAATCCTCTCTGGAAAATATCTGAGCAGCCTCTGCTCTCTTCATTGAGTACTTTTAAAGATTTCCTAGGTCTTTTTGGGTTAGTTGTTATTTAATGAGCCACCTGCTCTGATCTCACTTTCTTGGGGGATCATGACCCCAAATATAGGGAAGTTGCCACCTGCAACTTAGGAAGTGTTTGAGGATGCTGCCACTTGTATTTTTCCCTCCACCTAGTTCCATCCACCAGTTTGACCAGTAACCTCTTTTTAACAGCTCTCCCATGCTGTTGTCTCCACAATTTATTTATTAATAATAAAATATTCTGAATTACATTCCACTTTTGTTGACTCTGCTGAGTCATCAGTTCCTACTTAGCATTAATTTTAACATAATGTCTCAGGAATATAATAAAACAATTAACATTATTTTACAAAATTGGGGTATGTGACATACACACCCCCTTAAAATGTAACATCGTCCTCAATGTTACTTATTCCTCATCCTCTGCAACCTCCTGGAACAGATTCAGGTATGCTTCCCACATCTTACTTTCTAGTTCCCAGGTCGCTTCTTCGGGACTAAGGTGCTTCCATTGCACCTTCAGCTGTCCAATTGTGCGATTCCACAGAGTAATTTCCCTCCTCCCGAGGATACAGTCCGGTTCTACCAGAAATTCTCCTTCTGGTTCCACCTGTACAACATTCCAATCAATCACATGAGTAGCATGATGAACATACTTTTTTAGAACAGAAATATGGAAAACATTATGCACTTTCAAGTTAGGAGGTAACGCTAGCTGGTATGCAACTTGACCAATTCTGGATAAAACTTCAAACGGACCACAGTAACGTGGTGCTAGTTTTGCACAACTCCCCAGTCTTAGGGAGCTCTTCTTTGGTCTTACCTTTATAAACACGTGCTCACCTACCTAGAATTTCAAATTCGTATTCACTTAAGAAGGATAACCACCTTGCTTGTCTTGCATTTACGTTGGGTTGATCTAAAAGGTATTTCAGACCCTTATTATCAGTCATCAAAATAAACTTTCTGCCTATTAAGTGGTGTCGCCACATTTTTAAAGCATGTGTAATAGCAGCAAGCTCTAAATCATAAGTTGCATAATTCTTTTCATGGATCTTTAACTTCCTGGACTCATAGGCAATGACATGCCCATCTTGAGTCAGCACACCGCCTAAACCTTCATTACAAGCATCAGTGCATACCACGAAATCCTTATTAGGATCTGTTATTCTTAGAATAGGCGCAGTTGTTAATAAAGTTTTTAATTTCTTAAAACTTTCTTCACATTTTAAGTTCCAATCAAATTTCTTGCCTTTCTTTTGCAAGGAAGTGATGGGATTAGCTATTTTTTAAAAGCCTTCAATGAATCTCCGGTAATAACCGGTAATTCCCATGAAGGACCTAACATTTGTTACGTCTTTTGGTACTGGCCAATCTTCGATTTCCCAAATCTTTTCAGGATCCACTGAAATCCCTTCCTTAGTCACTACATGACCTAAGTACTGGATTTCATCCTTAAAGAAATCACACTTGCTGAACTTCGCAAAGAGCTGTTGCTCTCGCAGCTACTGTAAAACTATCCGTAAGTCTTCCTTATGTTCTGTTTCATTTTTAGAATAAATTAAGATGTCATCGATAAATACAACAACAAATTTATCTAAGTATTTATGCATTATATTATTCATCAGGCACATAAAGACAATTGGGGCATTAGTAAGCGCAAATGGCTTTACGACAAATTTGTAATGTCCATACCTCGTTCTGAAGGTTGTCTTGAAGATGTCCTCATCTTTAATTCTTACCTGATGATATCCTGATCTCAGGTCTATCTTGTAGAACACCGTAGCTCCATGTAGCTGATCAAACAGATCATCTATGCGGGGCAACGGATATCTATTTTTAATTGTCATCTTATTTAGTTGACGGTAATCTATGCATAGTCGCATAGTTCCGTCTTTCTTTTTGACAAAGATGACCGGTGCTCCCTAAGGGGACACACTAGGTTGAATGTACTTCTTATCTATTAATTCCTTTAACTGTGATTTTAATTCATTAAGTTCTAAAATATTCATACGATACGGATCCTTCGAGCTAGGTACAACACCTAGTACCAGCTCAATAGTAAAATCCAGTTCCCTCCTGGGAGGTAATCCTGGAATTTCCTCCGGAAAAACATCAGTAAATTCATTTAAAATAGGAATATCCTCAATTTTTATTTTATCCTTTTCAGATTTACTTGCCTCATCTGTAATAGTTACAGCATAGGCTTTGCACCCTTTCCTGACTGCTCTTCTGAGTTGTAAGGCAGAAATCTGCTTGATTACAGTTTTCCTAGGAATACCTTTAACTGTTACTGGTTGTTCATTATTATTTACGCATGTAAAGGTTTTATCAAAACAGTTTAAAACTACCTTGTGTTGTTCTAACCAATCCATACCAATCAGTAAGTCATACGAGCCAAGTGGCAAAACATTTAACTTAAGAGTAGTTTTAAAATCATTCATAACTAAAGCACATTCTTTCACATAACAGGTTACTTTCCTTTTTGCCCCAATGGCTAATTGAACTAACCGGGAGTTATCAAACTTTTCAACAGTCAAATTACACTTTTCTACTATCTGAGGTGAAATGTAACTAAGACTAGCTCCTGGATCTATTAAAATGGTTATAGGGGTTTTGTTAACCATACCTTCTACTTCCACCATAGAAGTCTGATAATCAGCTTGGCGGTTCTCCAACGCTGCATTGATTATGGGCATAATCCTTGCAAATTATCCAACAGTCATTTCATCTTGCACAGTATGAATATTGTTGTTTGGATTTTTCCGATTTGGGCAGACCGAAGCATAGTGTGGGCCATTGCACTCCCAACACTTAACAGGCTCCTTCCGTTCGAAATTCTTAGTGAAATTTCCATGATTGTTTGAAGCTTCCTTGCCCTTGAAGTTATTGGAATTATTGGAATTATTAGAAGCACCATTTTTGTTTCCCTGGAAGTTCTTACCATTAGAATTATTTTTGTTCTTATTATTCCTGAAATTCTTCTGGGGTACAAACTCTTTTTTCTTGAACTCAGGCTGATTACTGTTCTTTTTAGCCTTCCAGTTGGCTATACCTTCCTTCTTTTTGTTATGTTCAAAACAGAAATTTGCCTTCCTCATAGCTTCTTCCAGAGTCTTAGGGTTATCATACTCGATTCTGTCCTTGATGTGATATGGCAGACAGCTGAGAAACCGCTGTACTTTAGGTTTCTCATCAACTAAATAAGGTACATACCTTAACAAACTTAAGAATTTACTATTTAAGTCCTTCATGGTCATGGTTCCTAACTTTAATTCGTAAAATTCTTTAGCCCTTTCTTCATAGTATTGTTCGGACATAAATTTCTTCTTGAAGTACCTTTTAAAGGTACTCCAATTGACTTCTCTTTCTTTGATCCCCTTGACTCTTTTCAGATCTTGCCACCATATATCTTCCTTTCCAGAGAGATTATAGATGGCCATTCTTTCCTTCAGCTGATTTGAATAGTTGTATATCTGAAAATATTTCCTCATCCCGGATAACCAGGACTCTGCCTCTTCCCCTTTTTCAGTCTCTCCGTTGAAAGTTGGGGGCTTTATTTTTTTAAACTCCCCGAAAATCTCTTCATATGGCCTGTACTTTTTCTTTCTGTTATACAACTCAACCTCACTACTATCACTAGTAGTGTAATAGTTTTGTTGTTCCTTGAATCCTTTAGATGATGAACTGCTTTCAGCTTTAGCCAGTTTCATCTTTTTAGATCCTTTCTGAGGGCTAGCTTCTTCAGATTTGGATCTTTTGCTCCTTCCTTCAGTCTGAAATTTTTCCATCAAAATTTGGTTTAAATCCTCTTGAGTCTTTAAAATTCTCTCATTATCCTTCTTGACTGATTCCATTTCAGTCTTCAAATCCTTGATAGTCTGCATCAGCTCTGAAGAGTGAGCAGTTACCTCTTCTAACATAGGCTCTCTACACATCTGTCTTGTCTCAGTGTTTGGAGACTCCTCCCCAACATATTCTCCTAGCTTCTCCATACCTGCCTGTTAGATTCAGAAAAAAGAAATTTTCTGTTTTTTTTTTAACATAAAACAAAAATACAGGTTAGTACATTATTTTTTCTGTTCTGTGGAAACTATTTGGGCCACATCAAGGCCTAGTATTTGAACCATGCTCTGATACCACATGTCAAAACCCCAAATTTCCTGAAAAATTTAAAAAAAATTATTTACTTGATATTAGCATTAAATGCAGTTAACTAATCATCTAATTAGTCAAAATATTAACATCTTATTATTAAAATTCCTCTGTTAATTGCATAGAGTGATAAAACAATCCTTTCAGTTTACTGACTTGTTTCTTTTTGCATACAAGGTGGGGCTGTCATGAAACTGGGCTTACTTAGCTTCCGAGCTAATGAAGAAAGTTCCTTCTATCTTTACAGATTACAGGTAAGAAGATTGGTTGCTGCAAGTAAACCTTCGAAGGTCTTTATGTACAAGCTCATTTGCAATTCAAGTTTAGTAAGACATTTAGCAGCTAAGCACTTTTCAATGCTTACTGAGGTAAATTCGTTATCAGTTCTTCATTCTAATAGAAGTAGCATTATAGTTCTTAAGATTACTGAACTGTCTGTTATCTACCATAGTTATCAGTGTCAAAGGATCTTTAAATAAGATTGTTTACATGTAGGAACAAGAACTCAAAGTTTATGTTTAAGAAAACACAAATATTCTTACCTTGTAAGGTGTATAAATAAGGGGTTTACAATTTACTGTTTCTAAAACAAACTATCCACAGATAGGTATATACTCATGCTGATGCACCAGGTTTCATTTACATTACCTTTGAGCCAACACATGGGTCAGTGCAAGAAGATGATGGACCTTTTTGGCGCGTTAGATGCAATAGAAACCTGAAAAATCAGGCATCCCTCAACTTACTTGGATTTTTTGAGATACTTATGCAAAATATCTTGCATTGAGTAAAAAACATGAAATGTAGGAAATTGAATCACCTTTCCGAATATATAACTTTTATGTATCGAAAATTTGCATAGCTATGTCAAATTTCATTTTTCCTAACAGGCACTTTTTATTTTTCAGGGAAATTATAAGGTATATGTTTTTGTGGGTGCAGCCTCTGAGGACCTAAATGATCGTATAAA
>LPNX011163991.1:288032-298454 GCA_001517045.1 Pseudotsuga menziesii | reverse complement strand
AAATTCTATTGGTTCTTGAATTCCAACTCACAAAAACTTATTTTGGCACGTTTTCTTATAAGGCCCATTTTAGACCCCAAATTTCCTCTAATGAACCTCCTAAAAATCAACTATTAGAAGACTCTATAATTTTAATGCAAGTGGTCGGTGGAATACTTATAAAAAGATTAATATTCTTTCTTAATCTTATGTATTATAACACTCATGTATAATCTTATTACAAGCTTATTCTATTAAGACTATAAGGAGTTTAATGACCTAACTAGTAATTTCTCCGAATGATCAGGTCATAAACATATCCATGATAACTTAAGGTTATAGACTTATTCCAAAGGTGACTCTTAAAACCTTTACATTAAACATTCAAATTTGTAAAAAGGATGATGTGATTGCACTTACCACTATAGTGCTCTTTTAAAACGTATGTTTATTAAACAAAACATCATATTATAAATTTCTTTACTATAATGTTAGTAATTCCTATGTTGCACATAAAGTTATAACATCATTAAGTTGCAAGGATGATATTATAACCTAACATACTGTATAGAAATGCTATACTTTGCATTAATGATGGCTCTATCATAAAGTTTACGTGTTAACCATTGTTCTTGTCATAATGTTCAATGATAGGTTGAATTCGGGCCAGACTAAGGTTTCTCCTTCGTGATAGCCGAATGATTGTCAACTAATGAAATTGATTTGCTCATCGAAACTATGGAACGAAAACCCACCGTGAGTGAAATATTTGCAAGACTACATGGCTGCGTTTTGGCCATGTGTAGCAGGATTTAAAAGAGTTGTCTCTCAACCCTAGTTCCTTATCTTACCTCGCCTTCGGGCTCTTATCCATCCTCTGTGAAGATAGTCTGACCGCACCGTCACTCTGTCGCCTGTGTAGTGTGGAGATTGTCTATAGCTTCTCCTCCCTGATTAGCTTGCTCAACGCACCATAGAGAAGGTTGTTTCGAAGTGTTCTGACCATCATATGTCACTCGTTCTCCTTTAATCTTTTTACTGTCCCCCCAGCTTAAACTCGACCCTCGACTGTAATAGACCTCACCTTTCTCTCCCAGTTTGTCCAACGGGAGTGGCTCCACCTTTCGGAGTGGTTGTGGTCTGAGCTTTACCATTTGCAGTGCGTTATTGGGAAGAGTTACAACTCGGCTTAGGGTTTGTCCTACTCCATCAGTTAGATTAATTTAGAGTTCCTTGCTGTCAGAAAATCACGAGTGATGTAACGCCATCTCCTTGCAATTGAATGGCAGGCTCCTTGCTCATGTTGTTCGCTGGTCACCACTCTGTTGTTCGAGACTTTCAGTTGCAAAGGTAAAAAGAATTATTTAGTTTCTTATAAGATAATGTCGTTTACTTGTATATGCATCTTTTAGGTTTTACAAGAAATAGATTTTAACAGCAGTCGTATTGTTGTTTTGCAGATACAAGCTACCTCTCTTCTCGATTTGCAAAAAGAGTACGGGGTTACGGCAATAAGGGCCACGGTAAGACCTGGTTCTCCATGGCTCATCCACCTTGTGTAAACCCTTATGGGGTAATGAGGGCTTGGTCAAAGCGGCCTGTTAAACCCTCATGGCTTTCGGTTGCTTTGGTTGTTTGTTTTTCACAGTTTAGCTAATGCCCTTGCTTCCCTGCAAGGCTCTCTCCGGCTACATCCGTGAGTGTAAAGCTTTCATTTTGGTTTTGTACATATTACTGTAATTTAAAGTGGAAAAACAGGCTGTAAGCCTTCATGGATAATTTTTATAGTACTGTCGTGGATTATTTTTACAGAACTGGGTTTTACAATCCATATTTTTGTGTATTCTGAAAGAACAGGGTTTTTACCCTAAGTTATTATAAATATTTATTACTGCACTCCTTCTCGGCATTCCTTGTTTTCTTACATTAATGTAATTTGAAAGCTTACTTAATTTTTAAATTTTAAAACCACGACTGCGAGTATAAACTGTAATTTTCACCGTTTGTTGATTTATTTGCATAAATTGGGTTCTATTGGGTTTAACCCTATTTGTCAGTTAAGGAAAAATAACTCTGTTCCTTTTTATTTTAAAGTTACTATTCAGTTAATAAGTGCTTCTGCAAAAATTAGGGTTATTAGTTATTTATAATTAAGCTCGAATAAAATGAGTATCATGTACTTCTGTTATCTTCTTCCTGCAAGAAAAGCATGTGATTTATTACTGTTTACAGATAATACTATTGTTAGGGTTTATATACCTGATTTATAATTTAATTCTCTTGTTAATAAGAAAGTGTAATTATAGATGTTTAGTTTATACCCTTGTAATGATACAGGGTTTTTATGCCTTTCGCTTTACAATAGTCTTAAGAACTGTCAGTTTACTCGTATGCTCAGACAATATAAATAGCTCTGGAATATACTTATAATAACAAGAATACTACTTTATATTAATGGTAATAACATTTCTATACTGCATAAATAAAGTACCTTATTACTATTGTAATGTCTATATTATTTCTCTGAGAGTTCTATAGTCTCTATATTAATATCCTTAGTTATTTTGTAAGTTTATTGTATATAATACTTGTGATTTGATTCTTGTATAAATTATGCTATACTATTTATGTTTTGTTGTAATTGATTTATTTCCTTAGTTATGATATTTATCTACATATATATCAAGATTCAAATTAACTCTATCCAGAGTTTATCTTATAAGTATGAATAAAATCATTTAATCAGAGTATTTACTTAGTTTGTTTTAATAGTAGAATTTATTCTATTTTAAAATCTACTACTAGTTCTGGTACTAAACTAAATAGTGCAGTTATACTAATCTGAACGAAAGAAACTGTATAGTAAAACAGTAAATAACCTAGTCTAAAATCTACTCTTCTATCTATTCTTTACAATAATAGAATTACTGAAAACAAAATATAGTACCAGTGAATAGTTTTTAAGATTGAAAGAAAATAAACTGTGAATCTATAAACCACTTGAAGTTACTGAAAGTAACTAAACAACAAGAACTGTACAGAAAAAATACTACTCCCAATACCAAGATAATTCCTCTGCAAATAACAGAGTGATACTACTCTAAAATTTTACTATCATTCTATGCTATTTTATCATCATATCATCCTTTTATAATTCTACCCCTGTGCTGGAGTACGGTATGGTGAACCCAGATGTGGAAAAAAACAATGGTTCTTTATTTTTCATCAACAAATTAGTTACTAATAAACTAAAACATTTACATTACTAAACTAGCTAACTCTTCTGTCATATAATATAATCATAACATTCATCCATTCATACTCATTAAAACATAAATAGTTAAGTGACAGAACCTGTTTGAACTGAGACAACAACAGCAATGGGAGGCCGTTCCTCCCTACCAACTCCTGGAGAGCACTCAAACAATGACTCCTCAGGACCCCCAAGCTTGCTCTGGTCTCCCTGGCTGGAACTAGGTGCAGCAAAGTCAAATACTAGTCTTCAAACTCAGTATTAATCCAGAACTTATGAGTAAGCTCTCCCAACTAACAAGCTGTAATAAACCAAGTTACTGTAGCAATCCTCTCAGACAACTTCCTTACTGTTTTACCCTCTTTCCTCAATGAATTCCCTGAATAACATTCACCTGAATGAATCCTCTCTGGAAAATATCTGAGCAGCCTCTGCTCTCTTCATTGAGTACTTTTAAAGATTACCTAGGTCTTTTTGGGTTAGTTGTCATTTAATGAGCCACCTGCTCTGATCCCACTTTCTTGGGGGATCATGACCCAAAATATAGGGAAGTTGCCACCTGCAAATTAGGAAGTGTTTGAGGATGCTGCCACTTGTCTTTTGCCCTCCACCTAGTTCCATCCACCAGTTTTACCAGTAACCTCTTTTTAACAGCTCTCCCATGCTGTTGTCTCCACAATTTATTTATTAATAATAAAATATTCTGAATTACATTCCACTTTTGTTGACTCTGCTGAGTCATCAGTTCCTACTTAGCATTAATTTTAACATAATGTCTCAGGAATATAATAAAACAATTAACATTATTTTACAAAATTGGGGTATGTGACAGGGATGGAGCTAGCTTCTAAGGTAAAGTACCAAGTAGAAGCCTTTCCCTCAAACATGTAAGGGAAGAATCCGCAAACCACGTCTTCATGTATGACGTTCCTAAGTCTGATGGATTTCATGAAGGATTTGATGTGGTCTTCCACAAGGATTTTGTCATCTGGATTAAATTTTGGAAGCCACTTCTTGGGTTTTTTAGGTAACCTATGCTGGTCTCCTAAGACATAGATGACATCCCCATCTAACCATGGCCTATTGTGATGTTCATCAGCCATAGGGATGGATTCTGCTGAGGAATATGAAGATTCAGAATCTAACAATTCATCTGAAGAAGATGAAGAAGAGGGAGGAGATGGGGGTGGTCCTCCTGCTCGGATGCTATGTCGAGGAGTTGCTGAATACCAAAAAAGGGAACCTATATCAAAAACATAAGTGGATGGTTCCTTGAAAAGGTCACGACGTCTCTGAGCATTTTGGTCACCTAGACTTAGACTATCTTGATTATCGTTTTGGGGAGGATCCTGGGTGGGACGTCATTTAGCAAATCACCTTCGAATCTTGGCAACATTGTGGGAATTACCCTTCAACAATTGTTCAACTGTGATGGGTCCTAGGATGGGTGAAACGAGAACGTATATGTCTGATTGGGTAGTTTTTTCTTGTCTAGGGGTAACAGGGACAATGTATGAACCTTGTGCTATTTGTTCCCCTGATGTAGATGCATGAGCGTGACTACGAGTGATGATTGGATCTCTTACTGGAGGAGGTGTATGAGTATGTCATTTAGGCATGATGTGTTGGCCCTCCTTCTAGCGCCATTTGTCGAAGCCCCAACTGTGCATGTGGTTGATTAGGTTTTCTAAGGCTTGCAACACACAAAGAAAACCCAGCCAAAGGCTTCAAACAATCCCATGTAGGTATTGTTCTATCCTCAATTTGTTTGGGATGGTGATCTCCCATGGATACTTTTGTAGCCTCCGTTGTCTTATGATTGGATTTGATCCACAGAGGATCTGTTTCCCAATTTAGGAAACAAGGCAGATGATATTAATAACAAGAAAACTTAAAACCTAACTAGGAAAGGGAACCTAATCTAGATCTAAACTACTCTAAAAAATATATTGGTTTGATCTGCAAGTGAACCAAATGTATAAGAAGATAAGTACTTTTCATTCAATCAACAAAAATGCAAATTAGATTAGAAGCTCATCACTTAATTCATGGCTAATTAATGAAAATCAATTAGTTAGTGACTTAAGATTCTATCATTCTGAATTAACCTGCATAGCACATGTAAGTTGAAAAACAAACATATTATGCTGTTGAATATTCATTGTTCAATTATTCACAGAAATAGAGAAAGACAGTTCATAAAATAAATTGTATGAAACTTTAACAATGCATAAATAAATAACAGAGATAAATCTGAGTTAAATAAACACATTTAATAATTGTAAATAATCAACAACATTATCTGTCCATTTGAAACAAAGAAGATTGAAATATGTTTGAAGAAATTCATTCAGACAAAGACAAGAGATAAGAAATGATAGTACTGTATTGATTTGAAGTCCAGTAACAAATTACATAAACCATATGAACAACCAGAGGTGTTCTCTTAATCTCCTGTATCAATCTTCCTTCTTCCAAAAGTACAAAACAAAAATTCCTTGATACATTCGAGATCACCCTCTTAAATCATTATTACAAAAAAAATGGATCTCCCCCTAAAGGGGATCAAACCCTAAACAAAGCTAATATCCCAAGAAATCTCTCCAAATATTCCAGATACAGAGCAATTCCTCAATATCAGGGTAACTGGCAGATTCAATGCCAAGCTCAACATTGCACTTATGATCTTCAATTTCATTTTTAGACAGTTGATGCCAAAATCGAATAAAGATATGCATATTTTTCCCCATCGCAAATGGTTTCCTAATCAACTGATATACATCATGGATGCTGATGTGGTCGAGTTTCTTGATCTTCTCCTCTCCCTCATCCCGTCGCTGCTCTACTTGCTTAATCATCAATCTAAGTGGACAGGCCTTTTCAATAAGCACCATTGCAGGAAAGGACAATTCATCCATAATGTTGTCAACTGCATACCATCTTTTGCTGCAAATGGCCTGTGCTTTCTTTATGGCTTCAGCTACTGTCTCATCTAGGTCTTCCCAGGCTTTCAAGATAGTCCTGATCCTATTAAACTGGAAGTTAGTGAGCAAAGTGACATTATCTGGCTTATCTTTCATGTACCTTTTCCAGTCTACTACTTCTCCATAAGCCTTCGAGGCTTGTTGTCTCTTCTACACTAAGTCTTCCATAACAATAGACATCTTTCCAAAAACCATGTGAGTTTCAAAGATATTATCTAGAGGTTTAAAAAAATCACAAACCAAATCATAATGTTCCTTGTGGGTTCGAATGGCAAGCTCTTTAAATTATTCCTAGGAAAACTCAAAATATGAAGATGAAGCTGCACTTGCAGTTGCATCTTCACACTGTCTTTCTAACAATGCAACCTTCTGAACCAAATTGGCATTAACAGTCTTTTATCTTTGTAGTTCTTCACTAAAGGAAGCATTCTTCTCTTGAAGTTCATCACACCTGTTCTCATGTTGCTTTTTAAGTTGCACCAGTTCCTCCTTCAGACTAATAATTTCTTCTTTTTGTTTATCAAATTCTCGGTTCAAAGTGTTAACGACATCAAAATTGGCCCCTGTTAAATCCCCTAAGACAGATGCAGCATCAGTGGCATATTCCTACAAGTCACTTGATTGCTGGATCCACACAACCTCATTTTCAATAGACATGTCCATATCACTCTTATCCCTGTTTCTCTTCCTACCCTTCTTCACCACTTATCTATCAGCTTTTCTATACCAATATTCTCCTAGGGATACCACAAAATCTTCATTGAATTCTTCCCTCATCTCATAAATGGGGGGTATACTAATGCCTGTGGATATCAGAGAAGTGGTTTGAGTTGTGGTGTGAGAAGGTATAGTCATAGTAATAGGAGAAGTAGATGGAGAGGGGTTAACATTCTCAGTAGAAATTACTTCAGGGGCTGAAGAAATGTCAAGAATTGAAGTTTCATCTAATGAAACTTGCAAATGAAACTTGCAAAGTAGTGGTCTTGAGTGATGATCATGAAACTACTGAAGTCTTCTTAGTCATAGGGGATGACATTGAGCTGACTGAATGGATATGCAATGGAATCTTGAAAACTGGAGGTACATTAGATGAAGGAATGGGCATATCTACAGAAATAGGTGTAATAGATTCAGGTCAATAAGTAGCATTTTGATAAAGTTGGGTCATAAAAGGTGTCATGGTAGAACCAGCTAATAGTGAAGATAAAGATATTATTGATGAGATAAGTACAGCAGAAGAGGAAGGGTCAGACTGAGAAGAAAGTTGAGATTGTAATGGGGGTGATGAAGGCTTGTCATTTCTACCGTTGGTGGAATTTAGTAAATCATCACCATTTCCAACTTTAATGGTCACAGGCACAGGGGAAACCCTTTCATCTTCTTCCTATGAATGATTCAAGTCTATAGTAGAGGCGGGAACAGATGAAATTAAAGATTGTAGCCATTTGAGAGGTTCCCATTTGATCTGTGCTAGTACAGATTGAGTATTTTCAACCACAGTGGTCACCTGAGCATCTTCAGTTGGCTGAGAGGTTGTAACTTCCTGAGTGTCTAGTGCTCAAGTCATATTGCTCAGTCTCTATTTAATCTTCTCTAAGGTGTGCAAATAGGCCTTGACCTATTGTTCCACAGATGTCTGGGGAAATTATTCCATGGGATATTTCCCTTTACTTATGTCTGAACTGGGTTCTATGGATACATTGGTGGATGCCAGAGCCTCCTTTGCTGTAGCTTTAGCTTCCGTCCTTTCCCTGTCTTTTGTTACCTTTTCTTGAATGTCTAATTCCATGGATGTGTAATGCCGGACTTTGTCCCTGATTTCCTTTTGGTATTGCAATATATGACTTTGTTCTTCCTTTCTTTTAACCCTCACTAAGACTTCAGAAAAGGTGTCGAATCCCTGGTAAATGAAATCATCTAGAATTTCTTCATGAGCATATCCTATTTTAAAATGATTCTTCCTGAGGTGGAGGTCAACAATCCCTTTGGGATCTTGCTTCCTTTTAATAGCAAATCCAAGCTTGAGTGACACTATGTAGTCACTAAGCTCTAATTCCCAAGTAGAAGTAGGTATGCTTAGAGATCCAAGGGTTATAGGAAACTCAGGCCAAACCTTCCTCTTAGGTGCAACACATTTTTTGTAAATCCCTTGTGTGACTGTTTGAAATGAAATCTCTTCAAGGAACAACCTGTCCAGCATGACCTTAGGCAACATATGGGCATCATTGCTACCAAAATCCCTGGCATAGGTGAATGTTTCATCGACATACCAATCTCCCATAGTAGCTATGAGGGCTTTAGCTTCAGGCAATAACGTAGGTGCTTCGTTGTTAAAAATTATGAAGTAGACCCAACCAACGATACTCTCACATATATCATAAAACCTGTTTACATAATTTGTATCACATCGCTCATAATGATAAATATGCATAGGCGGGGCTAGTAATTCCCAACTTCATCCCATATTGGGGAAGTGAAATTCAGCACAAAAGATATCCACAATAAAGCCTAAAGAAAGATAAAAGTTGGGCTTCTTTGTTGCAATGGCTTTCTGGAACTTGTTATGGTATTTTTGAGTTCAAGTGAGAGGATTGAAGCCCAAGGGAAGGATTCACCCGTAGTTATGACGTGGTCAGCAATGGGGGGCCATTCTTTCTTGAAATAAGAACAGTTGGGGAGACCATAAAGCCTGCATAACATTGCTGCAAGCAGGGAATAAGGCTCCTTGAACCATTAAATGGGGTAAAGGTCATCTTTCCTCTGGGAGAACTTACGTGGTTCAACCATCCATGATTTCAGCATTTGGTTGAAATTGAACCTAGATTTAGCAGCATTAATAAAGTCTGCATCGAGGAGCTGCGTGAAAGGTTTAAGGGCGTAAATTCTCGTAAAGGTTTTGAATTGGAAATTGTCCAATTGCATTCCAATACTGGTGTTAAAGGAATGGTCTTTCAGGTTAGCGTGGTCCATAATCCATCTAACTGCATCGTTATAAGGGATGACAGCCAGTCTAGCAGCAATCGTATGAAAGCCAGAGTCCCTAATTCTCTCATAAATGAGTTGATTACTTTGGAAGTCTGAAAGCCCATTATTATCAAAGGTGGAATAAGCTTGAGACCAATCCAACTGGTAGGTTTCAGACACTCGACCACTGGTGTCAAAAAAGAAACCAAAGTTCGAGTCTTTCATAAACATGTCTTTCCGGAGGTTTTTTATCCTGGTAATATGGGTTGTTTTAGATGTTTCCATGTCCCGTTTTAATGTTGACACCAGTAATTAAACCAAATTACAAAGGAATCATAGTAAGCAATTCAAGTTGTGAGAAAGCGACTTGATAACCAACCTGAAACCGTAGCGAACACTATCGAAATTGCTTGGTAAAATCTGGATGTATATTCACACAGGAGAGCAAATTATCATGGTAAAAATAGTGAAAACCTCATAAATAATACCACCATATTTATAATTCATGGGAAATAATACAGGATGTAGGATTAGAGTGAAAAGAACGATCAGGATCAAGTTTTGAGGGATGCGGGACCAAGCATTAAATTCAAAAACTTTATCAATCATTCCGTAACCCGCATTCCCCATTTTGCGGGATGTGGGATGCGGAATCACAAAATAGTGAAAGCTTATCCAGTTAGCTCTACACCCCGCATTCTAAATTTTTCGGGATGCCAGTTGCGGACACACGCAAACCAAATGATTAATAAATGACAACTTTGCAACCCATATTCCACATAATGCGGGATGTGGATTGCGGATCGATGAAAGCATATCTAAAAAAAACTCCCGCATCCCTCTTTCCACATATGCGGAAGGTGGGCTGCGGGAAGAGAAAAAATGAAATATCTAACTAAAAGATCGCGCATTTCGCATTTGCAGGTTGCAGGATGCGGGATAACAAAACCAATTGTTTTGCAACTTAAAACAAACAAATCAAGCATAATTTTTTTTTTGGAAATTTGGTTAAGTTAGGGAATCCCATGAGTCAATAAAAAATGTAACAGAAGCCTACAAGGTCATGAAGGATCCTACCAAGTTACCTTCATATGCGTGATTGGGCTCCCATGTCAAAATAACATGGGATATGTTGTACCTACAATAGGTACCTAAGGTGTCGTGTAAATATCTTAACAAAAAAAAGATCGAAAGATCTTTCAAAATGAAAAACCAAGTCAAACTCCAGAAATTCAACTACTA
>LPNX011163991.1:263023-287828 GCA_001517045.1 Pseudotsuga menziesii | reverse complement strand
ATATATATATATATATATATATATATATATATATATACAATATTATCCTAAGAAAGTAAACTACCATTTATAGTGAAACCTATTAATTAATTATTCTGCTTTTTAATCTGTGAATTTGAAAGGTTAAAACAAATTCAAAACTCTTACCATAGGAACACAAGAGATTATATTATTTGAGACAATATTAAAACTACTTAATTTATATGAGAAATCCAATAACTAAACTATACATGCGATTGACAAATCTACAATAATTAAACTAAATTGTCTAGTTCCATTCTCCTTGAGGATTCTGATGGTATGCCTTCATTGTGATCAAAACTGGAGAACGCGGTGTATCAAAATGGATTTCAAAAGAAACAAAGAAACTGAATGGGATTAAATCTAATTTAACTTCTACAAATAGATGTAAACTAAGGAGAGTCCAATTACAAGTGATAGTAAACATTTTGATTTATTCCATAAGCAAATGACTTTAATTGAAAAAGATGTTATTAACAACTAATCTATCAATTAAGAAATGAGATTCTTTTAATGATTATTTTGAAGTTAAAAGTATACTACTCCCGCATGAAACAAATGTAAGGAAAATATAATTTAGAAACAAGTAGAAAACTTAATAAAGAATAAAGTAGAAAACTTAATAGAAAAGAAAGTAAAAAACTTAATAAATATGTCCTATCTCTAAATCAAATCCTATTCTGTGAATCTTTTCAGTAACTACAAAGAAATGAAAACAAGACCTATGCTAGAAATGACAATCAAATTATTAAATAACTAATGTGCTTTCTAAAAATTAACAAGTTTAATTCTAAATTCAATATGAATAAGAACGAAGTAAACTAAACTAGGAATGCACTTGGTAAATTCTAAAGCAAGGATCAATTAACAAATCAGAGACAAAAAAGAACACAATTCAAAACATACTAAGATAAAAGGAAAGTGAAAGATAGGAACGATTATGGAACTTGATGGATATTTTAAGTGGTTTAGACTAGGGTTATAAATATGTATGACTACTGACATAACATAATTCAAAAGATAAGAGAACCGAACTTTAAACAATCATAAAATAGAACAGGAAATATTAAAGGTTGAATGAAGGTATGAATGACAGTATAAATAGACGGTCCGAATGACAGTCCGGATGAGAAAAATAGTACAAATTACGAAATAAATAACCTGAATGATCTTAACATCAACTGATTTATGCACATGAGAATGCAATGCAGAAAATATAGTGATTAAACTTGTTCAATATCTAAAGTTACAGAGGAATAACTTGTGCTAACCTACAGTTACAAAGAGAAACTATTTCCTATTGCATAATAAGGAAAACTAAAATGTAACTGAAGCTAATCTACAACTATAAAAGAATTAACATAACTAAACCTACCCTAAGATAAGTTTGAAATATTAAAGTAATCCAACTCTATCTACTTGCAAATATGAAACTAGACAACAAGCTGAAAGAAGGGATGGAAGAAAAAATGGAAGTAAACTATGCGAGACCGGTCACTTGCAATACTGGAAATGGAAACTATGTTAACATCACGGTATAAATTATATTAGTCACAGCAAACACATGTTACAAGAAACAAGGAAATAAACAACATCAATCTGTAAGAGAATCAAACTACATACAGAAAATGGAAATGTAAATTACTTAGCTGTAAAAAGGAAAATAACGAAAAACACACAGAAATGGGAGACCGCTGGTTGTTGAGGGGCCCTCTCATCAATTAGGGTTGTGCTTCAACTAATCAACCACTCACGAAAACAAATACATATATGCACAGCTGGAAATAGAACTTATATTAAATTCAGAACAGTGTTTAGAGAGCTTCTTTTCTAATGGCGACTAACTGGCTAATTCACTAACTAGTTTGATTCTCGCTTGGAGACGAATTTATATAGTTTTTACATGGATGAGAAGGTAGACCCTTGCAGTGGTCAGCCGCTCTAAAAATAGTCAACCTTAACTGCTAAGAAAAAACCATGTGATGATTGGCGACAGTGCACAACCACCTTCCTGATCCTTTGCGCGTCGGTTCTCCTTGTGCGGGATACAGGTGTATGGATATTTGTCAATGTGGGCATGAAGCGTGGTGTCAAACGGAGAGGACAAGATCCTGAGCCTTCTAGAGAGAGAACCATCATAGCATCAGGATGCGTGGACAACAGAACAACGAAAAACCGTTTTGTGCATTAAATGTTTGGGAATATTCCAACTAACGACGCATTGATTGATCGAAGGGTTGTATGGTGAGCTGGATGCAATCTGTGCATGTTTAGATCGGGTGCATGTCCACATAGAGGCTCGTTTTGGAACCATCATTTGCAAAGAAAGTCTTTGTATTAGACACATTTACAAATATCACATAATTACTAATAAAATCATGAAATAACGAAATTAAACCAAGACTTGCATAAAACTCAAAAAACGTTCGTACCTGAGGTTGAATGATAAGCTGAATGACAAAACGTATACCAAAAGGTAAAAAAAGTGGTGCCAAAAGAGTAAATTAACAGCCAAGAATAGTGACAAAATCGGGATCAATAGTGCCTATCCATGCTATTTTTATTCTTTGCTTATGACTTGCTTCTGGGTTTTGGGATTCCTATTTTGCTTGAATATTGGTATCTTTTATTTTTTAATGTTTGCATTTGTTTTTCTCTTGGATATGAGATGGTAGTTGGATCAGCTAAATCCCATAGATATGGTTGATCATACAATTTCACATGATGCGCAATGGGTGGAAATGTATCTATAACTACTTACAAGTTTATTTTGACGTGCAGATGCATATATCTGCTTATTTTAATTCAATGGTTACATATATCTATGCATGTAGGTGTAGAAATATTATGGAGGAGAGTTGCTATGTCTCATTAGATTAAAACTAAAGGATTTGTGTTTTAGGTATTTCTCATTTATTCTCTATGCTCAACACTACTATTAGATCCCTTAAAGAATATGTCTAGTATTTTGTAAAACATAAAATAGTTTGTTAGTCTAGTGTCACTGTTTTATCCCATTTTTAGCTTTAATGGTTATTCCTATTTGTATGTTTGTCATTATTAACCAAATCCTAAATTTCCTTCCCTCACTCTTAAAACCAAATTCTAAATGGTGTTCCCTAAGGTTATGACCGACTTTGCACAAACAACTATTTGACTTGATTTTCCACTCCATTGATCTTTGTCTACAAAGGACACTACTTGATCTAATTGTTGAGTATAATGTGTTTTTCAATACCCCATTTTATTCACTCCATTGCTGCTCATGGTGTTATTTTTTATGCACAAACAACACTGTTAACAATGATAGAGTGAAGAAAATGGGGGCTATTCCTTATTTTTTCAACTATGAAAATTGGACATCTTGTACACTATAGATATTATAGGCTATATTATATTTTGGAAATATTTTTTTGATTAAATGTGAAGTAAAACAGTGTCCAAGGGATTACATCATTCTTTAATATTTTTTAATAATATAATACTTAAATGAGCAGTTAGCTCCTAGATTAGAATAATTATCAGTTAAAATTATCAATAAATAATTTTCAAAATATTAGGTCTCGCATAGACACACTTAGTGTCTCTTCCTCTTGGATAGGTTAGTAAGCAGTGGGATATTCATATTGGAATTGCTAAATCTCATGTACTAAGGGAAAATGATACACACTCTTCGCATATGTTAACATGTTCAGAATGCACCATTATAAACTTTTATATCTACTTTAAATGTTATTGTTGTTGGTCAATCTCGTACAACTTGAAATGGGTCTTTCTATAAAAACAAATATTATATAAACTTGTATTTAAAAATGAATAGATAGTCTAAAACTTTGCATTTACATAATTTTTCAAATTTTTTTTCTGAAAGGTTATTTTTTCACTTAATAAGTAGTAAAGCATAAAATTATAACTATTATCATGATGAAGTTTGCATATTGAAAACCTACCATATTCTAAAATTTCATGAAATTTAGATTTATATTTTTCTTTTGAATGGGTAGGTGTGTTGTTGAAAAACTGTTATTTTATAAAATTTCATTAAACTTTTCATTTTGAATCGATTTTGCAAGAGTTAAAATGAGTTTCCAAAATTGCTCAAAGACTATATTGCTCAAAGATGACTTTTTAACAAAATTGTCTAGTAATTTCTTGCTTACTTTTGTAAAACTCCATGCCAATGTGGGCAAGTAAGTTTTCGTTCAAGGCTTGATCCTTGGACATCATGTTTTGGTTGACTTGTTATAACCAAATCCTGTCACCAGCATGTGATCAGAGCTCTAAGACCATTATTTTCCATCAATCCCAAACTTGAAGTGAAAACAGTGCTCCAGATGTTGATCCTACATATAAAAACTCCAGCACCGCTCTTACCCTTAAGCTTATAAGTTGTACCTTATACAGCACCACTTGAGTTATGTGGAAGACAGGCAGTGCCACCACCTTTCACCTTTGTTTTTGGCGCGGTTCTCACCTTGCACCGATCTGTCATATGGGAGTATAAGTGGTGCCCTTGGAAAAAAGTGAAAAAAGGAGGTTTCATGAAGCTTCTAGAACAAAATCTTCGTGGCTATCCTTATCCCTACTCACCTGGGTCAGTTAAGCTCGAGATCCATGCTTTGGGGATCTCATGGCCACCTCACCCACCTATTTCTCAACCATTCCTATCTCTTTGAGCCCTATAAATCCAAGCTCATACTCCATGGTTGAGGGGAGAAGAAAAGAGTAAAGTTATGCTTTTGAATTAACATCCTAGCATAATCCATTAGAGAGCATAGAGGAGCAAGTTGGAGCTATCAGGGATGAGATGTTAGTCTTTTGAAGGAGTGCATCGACACTAAGGCAAAAGGTTGTAAACTCTTTCATTTCATCTATTAATGCAAATTTGGTTCCTTTCCCATATATCTGTTCTGTTATAATCTCACATGTGTATTATCAGATTCCTTAGTCACTTATATAGATCTATGGATAGTTTTCTGGTATCTTTGATGTTGTTGTATGGTTGATGTGTTTATGCAGGTCTTCCATCAAAGATCTTGTTTGAGGCATCTACAGCTTCTAGGGAAAGTCTTCCAACCTAGTTGTGATTCATTTGTTCTGGATCCGAACCATTCAGACTAGAGGAACAACTCATGTCTGCAGAAGGTGCAATATTCCTGATAACAAATCTGGCGACTCCGTTGGGGAATACAAGCTTCAGTTGATTTGATCTTCCTCAGTCTTCGAACACTTGTCTAAATCCAAGCTCCAGTATTCAATCTTTTTAGTCAAATATACCATCTGACTTAGTGAAGTTTTGGTTTGAAATCATCAGATCTCTTTAGATCTGAGTCACCTTGACTTTATATGCTCTGTATTTATATTGATTCATCAGTTTTGATATTGTTTTTGCAACTTCTAACTTGATTTTTTTGCTCTCCTTGTGTTCTAGGTTTTTATAGGGAACTGCTCATGTGCTTTGGGAAATACACGGTGCCACCACCTGCACTCAGTTACCCATAGGTGGTTCCACCGTCTAAGTCAAGTGATCAAGAAGCAGTGTTTCTTCAAAAACCGCTCTGTCAGTTACCCCTTCAATGCGGTGCCAGGTAGGCCCTGTTCCAGACTTTGTTTTTTTATTTTTTGCAAAGTATATTTTGATTTTGCTTTCAGCCCTGTACTGTCAAGGCTTGTTTGTATAAATCTGAGTTTTTTTTGGCTTACTTTTTGATGAAAATGAATTGTATATTCTGTAGTCACTTTGATTGTTGTATTATTTCTACATTCAAAGAAGAGTTTATGTTTCTTGCATTGGATTTTGCATTCTTTTCTTTGCTTGGAACCTCTTTCTCCTTTCTGTAGATATTATTCGTTGGAATTGGAAAATATACGTTTCATTTTCATGGGTATTTTTTGGTTTTTTTTTGACTTGGAATGCGTGAGTGATCCATGTTGTTTTGAGTCTTTCTTTGCTTGAGGTGATTTTTGTTTCCTTTTGCATACTGATTTTTTTGGTGCTTTGTAGGAGAGATTGGTTCTTCGTTTCCTTTTCTGTTCCAATGAGAAGTTTTATTTTTCTCTCTCCTTTGCTTTATCCGCAAGCATGTTGAACGGTTCTCTTCTTGTTTCATGCTCGATTATTTGAATTTTTGGATCTTACTTTCATTAAGAAGAAATATATGTTTTTGACTTTACATGCATTAAAGTTAGATTTTTTTGGAAATGTTACTGAAATTATCTTTCCATTAAGTCTTTATGCATTTTTTTCAAGCATGAAAAGATAGGAAACATTTATGGTTTATTTATATTAGATTTTCTCTAGATCTCTTTTTTAATTGCTTTAAAGATTGTTCGGGGTGCATTGATATTTTACTTTTCGTTTGAAAAGATAGAATTGCATTTGGGTGTGCATTTTGGAAAGAAAAGTAAATCTCTCTCCCTCTTTTAGGTAGAATTTCATTGAAGAGGAAAAATTACATGATCATATAGATCAGTGTGCATATTCTGTAATTTCAATTTTTTACTCCATGGTTCCACCTAACCGCACAAGATAAAATTAACGGTAGTACTAGGTTAAAACTTTTAGCAATTTGAGTGTTAGGTTAGCGACGTGTTCCAGCATCGGTAAGCGTGGTAGCTGTCATTATTTTCCAGCACTGTATCCTGGGGGATTGCAGTTCTTCCACGTACGTCCGGTATATCAAATGGCCTTTCACGTACCCTTGAGGTATATCGAAAGGTACCTCACGTACTCGGTAGTATATTGGAAGGCTCCTGTCGAATATTTGTGCATTAGACAGCACCACTACGGATTTGAGCTCCCATGTACCTAGCATATATCGAGAGACCCTTTTAGGAATCCTCAAACCATTTGAGTTATCCTTTTGGCCTGTCATGTGAGGTTCCTGACTCTTATCCACTCCTTTCACATGTTTTCTTTTTTCTTTTAGTTTGAGTAGTGCTTGCTTGTCCGTGGTAGTTAGGGGGTTTTTAGAGAGTTTAGATATGGCATCCCCATTTGGGACTACCACTCAAGAGGTCCCTTTCCAAGGAGTACCTTTTGTTTTCCCTCCAAGTGAAGGTATTGGTCCTCCCTTTATTGCCATTCTAAATCTTCCTGGATTAAATATAGGATTACCAGTATGGATATTTAATCCAGTCATTCCTATTACACCTAATGTATCAAATGTCACCTCTCCTTAGAGAGAGGATCGACCTCAACCTAATCCTGCTCCTTCTTCTCCGGTTGTGGCTTCGTCCATTTCTTCTTCTTCACTTGACCAAATCTCTATGGTTAGTAGTCAGGTGGATAAGAAGAAGAAGAAAGGGAAGGGTAAAAATAAGAAGGATAAGAAAGAGAAAAAGAAGCAACCATCTCCTCAAGATGGTGCTCGTTCTAAGAGAACGCCTGGAAAACCCAAGTTCCCTTGTAAGCTTTGCAAGGGGGACCATCTTCTTAAGGAGTGTACCAGTCTCTCCCATGTACAAGAAAAGTGGTATAAAAAGTCCAAATCGTCTGTGTCATCAACCTCTGATTATCATGTTGATGATACTCCCTCAACTAGTGACCCATTGGTAAAAGGTCGTAAAGGTAAATTCTTGTATCCTTGTTTGATATGGAAGGCTATGCATCATACTTTTATTTGTCCAAGCATGGATGAAGCTTCTAATTTGTTGGAAGATATTAATGTTCCTCAAAAAAGGCTTCCAACAGGTTATCGTAAGTTGTCTCTTGAACCCCCACTATTTGACCAAGTGGTCAATTCGGTTTCATCCACAGTCAATCTCACTCTTCCTTTGAAGAGTGAAGTTAAAGTGGTCAATTCAGATTTATTTATGGTTGATCCCACTCTTCTTTTGAAGAGTGAAGTACAAGTGGTCGAGTCGATGTCATCTCCACCCAATCCCACTCTTTCATCAGAGAGTGTTAATACTGAAGTAGTCACTTTGACCAATTCTTCATCTTGTTCTTCTCTTCCAGTAGAGAGTGAACTAAACCCTGCGGAAGTTTTTATGCTTCGTTCTGAATGTTCTCGACAAGAGGAAATTTTGTCTGTTTTGACAGAACCCTCTCCGAGTAGTGAGGTTATTTCCTTTGACTAGAGTAACCTAATAGAATCTCATCTTCATTCGAGTGTTCCTTTCGATATAGTTGTGCGAATTATCTCTAAGAGTATGCTCCGCACTATTGTTGACAAATGGGCTTATGTTAGCATTCTATCCTCTACTACTTGGAAAGCCATAGGTTCTCCTTCGCTTGTGCCACCTACCGATCAGATATTGGATTTTAATCGAAGACCTATAGCGCCTTTAGGGATCCTTCCTCAATTACCTATTACTTTGGAAGGAAAAAATGTCTTTATCGATGTTATGGTAGTCCAAGGTCCCTTAGATTTCAATCTGCTCCTTGGGCGTGATTATGTTTACGCCATGAAATATGTAGTGTCCACACTCTTTCGAGTGATGTATTTTCCCCATGATGGGAATATTGTGACTTTTGATCATCTTTCCTTCATTAAACCTGATTATCGTGTGACTCCTAGTCATCAGAATTCCCTGAATGCCCCACATGTTCTTGTGGCTCCTTCCCCTTCTAGTTAGATTCTTCCCATTATAGGTAAAATGGAGGGCATGGCTCCATCCTCTGGATGTCATACTAGAGTTAAGTCACTAGCTTATTATGTAAGGGGGAAATATACCAACCTCTGGATATCATGTTGGGTAGGAGCAGGTTTGTGAGAATAGTTCTCATTCTGTTTCAAGATCGTTAAAAAATGAATCAGATGCTTGTGAGCATAGTTCTTTTTCTCTGTCAAGCTCATTAAAAAATGAAACAGATTCTTGAGCAAAGTTCCCATTCTATTTAAAGCTTATTAAAAAATGAAGTAGATCTCCTCAAGCATAGTTTACCTTTTGGTTTCAAGATTTCATAAAAATGAAACCATTCTTGAGCATAGTTCATTTTCTATTTCAAGCTCGTTAAAAAATGAAGTAGGTTTCCTTAAGCATAGTTTACCTTTTGGTTTCTGTTGGGCCTAGAAATGGCCCCTTTTTAATCATCCTTATCCACCTATTTTTTCCTTAACCTACCCTATTGTGCATACTAAACAGATGTTTTTCCCCCACTCTACCCCTCAATTCACAAAGGTATAGTTAGTTATTGTCTTATTTTATTAATGCTTAGGTTTGTGGTAATCGAGGCTCTATATCTTGAAATATGCTAACATATGATGGTTTATAAAGGTATTTCAAGATATAGAGAATGCAGGTGTAGCAGGATGAACATGCTAAGGGAAGGATGAACATGCTACCGTTTCCCAAAGAACACAGTACCTGTGTATTATTCCACGCAAAGTTGTACAAGGGTAGCTGCAACAGAATGTGACAGATCTGGAAGGCAATAGTGTGCCACTGCTCGAAAATAGTTGTGATCTGCGGGATATCTTCTCAATTGAATAGGACCATCATTGTTTTTGGGTCAATTAACAGTTTCCCTATATTTCCTATTCTCATCCTGCCACGGCTGTAACAATTGTTGTAATTAAGGCCGCCTAAAGATCAGATATCTTCATGGCTGCCCAATAATAGGGATAGGATGTTACGATTGACATTGTATAAGTATGGGGAACTGTTCTGAACCAGGGGTTAAAAAAACCCTTAACCAAATTATTGTATTAACTGTGACTGAGGTTGCGTGATTTTATATGCCCTTTTTAATACAAGGAGTTAATTCAGATCTCAATGTTTTAACGTGCGTTACTTCCAACATCTCTGTGTGAAGGCTGGGCCCACCTTCCCACAGCGATTGCTGAGCTAAATTAGGAATTTTAATTATTTTGTTGTGTGATGTTGTGATATTTTCACTTTCTCATAGTAAGCTGCAACAGTTCTTGATTTACAATGTGTTATTAATTGCATCTCTTGGAAAGCTACAGTGGTATGGTGTGACAGTCGACTGTATAGGTAATTGCTCCTTATGTAACTCTATGGTAGTTTTAACAGCCTTGTTCATCCCTATATCTTCCCATTGTTGTTTCTATAGATTCTCGCAGTTTGTCCCTTTGCTTTTGTAATTGCAGAATTTCATTCCTATACTTTGAATTTCTAGAATAGCTGAATTCAATTTATATTTCTGGATTTCTAGAATAATTAGATCAATATAGTTGGGTGAATCATTAGATTATTTGGTAAACAGGATTTCATTTTCTGCAAAATTAATCTAGATGTGATTTCTTGAATCTTTTAATTCTAGATCAAAACAGTAAAAGGTAATTGTGACTGTATTCTTTAGAGAGTAAATTAGATTAAGTGGATCCTTGGGATGAGTGTAGCTGAGCAGAGAATAGGATTGTTTATTTACAGCAACTCAATGTTCAAGCATATATAGTGCATGTTATCCTTGAAATAAAAGACTTCCCTGGGTTGACATTAAATATTGAACACTCTGTATGTTAGCTGTAATTAACTTGCATATTGGGTGCCCAAGATTTTGGCGCCATTGCTGGGGAGGATAAGTATTAAACACTATCATAGTTACATCCTATAATTGTTTCTATTCAGTCTCCTTTAGTTTTTCGTTGGAATGATTTAGGTTGCATGAATACAAGAAGGGTGAAGCATGACCATCTTACAAATCCCAAAACCCCACAAAACACTAACATTGTAGGTGGTCGAGGTCATGGGTGAGGTCCAGAATTGGGGAGAAGAACATTCATTGATGATCTGGTTGATAGAACAAATTCTTCTACCAGGACTCGCTATCAGGAAACACGTATCAGAAGAAGTCCTTCCAATCCTGGAGTGCCAGCGTCAAGTTCTACAGTAGAGGAGGAGGAGGACATAGTTAGTATTGCAGGATCTGTTGATTGAGATCTGATCTATCACATTAACGGGAAGGTTGTAACTGAAGAAGAGTGGACACAGTTCCATCAGAAATTCATTGATCGGTGGAAGAACGAAGAGGATAAAACAGAAGAAGATATGAGTAATAGACATGAATCCGAAGAGGAAGAGGCAATGGGAGAAAATCATCATCATGAAGGAAATTCCCTTCCTGAAGGGACGGTGGCTACACTTCAGTTCCCAATTCAAGAACCAGAAGGGATAGCCCCTATGAAAAAATATCATCATCGGTGTTGCCCCGCTTTTATGGAAAAGCAGTAGAGGATCCAGATGAATTTCTGTTCGAATTTGATATCCTCTATTGCAGCTATGATTACACCACCAACGCGCAGAAGCTGAAACTCTTCCCTGCCACTCTAAAGGACAATGCATTATGTTGGTTTATGAGCCTAGGAGGTGGAATTGTCACTAATTGGGACAGAATGAAACAGGTGTTCCTAGAGAAATATCAGGAGTATTGCAATACCAAGGACAAGAGAGAATAATTGTTTAAAATGGTACAGAAGGATGATGAAAGTCTGGAAGAATTTGTTGAGAGGCTCTTATATAATGTGCAGAGAGCTGGATAGATAAATATGGGGTTAAATGTGCTCAAAATAATCCTGCTTCGTGGGATTAGGGATGATTTCATAGATATGCTAAACCTATTAGGAAAGGGGGATATCTCCAAGTAGTATTTCAAGAAAATTGTGGAATTGTGTAAAACATACTCTAGGGGATCTTCCAGGAATAACAGGCAGGACAAACGGGACAAACTATAACGTGATGTCTTCAACAGAACTCAGAAGTCATCTAATGGAGGAGCTACCCGTGCAAAGATAGGCAGCCTCCTTGAAAATTTCAAAACATAAATGATGAGCTCTATCTCCTTGAAAATAGATGTCCTGAGGGCAAAGCAAAAACAAGCAGTAGAGGATCTCACACTAGGTGTGTTCTGTCCTCTATGTAGAAAGAACCACCCTCTGAAGGAGTTCCCGCTCGACAAGATAGAAGTGTGTCAGCTGTGTGAGCTGAACCATGACCGAAAAGAATGCCTGTCACTACCCCAAGTGAAGGTTGTTCTACAGGCATCAACTCCAGAGGTGGAACCAGCCTACTTTATTACAAAAAAGAAGCCCTGGCAGCCTCGAAATCAAGGTATGACTCCAGACTCATTTCCATTTTTGAATAACATGAATAATTGGAATAATATGCAGCACATGAATACACAATTCCCTTCATCTTATTCAAATCCTCAATGGTACCCCTCTCAACCTTCAAAGCAAAATTTTAACTTCTGGAACCCCTGGGTTCAGCCACCACACCAACCAACTTCTTGGTCTCCTGGATGGAGAAATTTCCATCCAGCGAACCAATTTCCTCAACAACCTCCACATCAACCATTTTCTCAATAGCAATACCCTCAGCCTTATTAGCAGTCGCAGCTGCAATTGCAAAACAATGCTGCTCCCAATATGTCGATACAAACTCAACTGCATGCTCAACCTAATCCTAACCCAAATAATAAAGCAGTTCATCAATTTGAGACTGTTAACATGCCTGCTTAATCCCTTACTCTTGTTCCCTGCAACGATATTCGCTTACGATCAGGGAAGGCAGTAGATCCTATGATCATTGAAGATGTTCCATCCCCTGTGCATGAAGAAGGGGTGAACCCACAACATCTATCTAATATGACCCCCATCATTGAAGATGTTGAACATCTCACTAATGTGTCAGCTGAAACGTAGAATAATATATCTAGCGACACACAGCCTACCTAGCTAATTAGGCAGCAACCGTACCCCGAAAGATTAATGCTACCAAAGGTAGTGGGACAACCTCAGTTTAACCTCTTAGGAGAGTTAAAAAATCTTTATGTTAAAATTCCCCTCCTTCAAGCTCTTCAAGATGTACCTATCTATGCTAGAACTGTTCGGGATCTGTGCACAAGGAAACCAGGAAGGAAACCCAGGGATCCTCCCGCTGTTCATGTCATAGGGAAATTATCTGCATTAATAATGGGAAAAACCCTTTTGGCCAAATATGGCGATCCTGGGAATCCCACTGTCACTATGTCAGATTGGGAATACATAGATACCCAATGTACTAGTAGATTTAGGAGCAGTGATTAATGTTATGACTATTGAAACTATAAGAAAACTTAGGCTCACTAATCTTAGGCCAACCCCCACTATTTTAGAACTTCCAAATAGATCCACTATTAAACCGGAAGGAATTTTGGATGATCTCATCATCTCAGTTGATTCTTGGGAGTACCCTTTTGACTTCTTGGTTTTACAACCTAAGTCGTAGTTAGGAGGACACCCACTGATCCTGGGAAGGCCTTGGTTAGCTACAGTTGATGCTTGCATTAGCTACCGATCTGGGTCTATCACCATATCAGATGGCACCGAGACAAAGAACCTCACTCTCTATCCTCCAACTCGACTGAGCTTAGAAGTTGAAACTCCTTTATGGATGGAGCCAGAGGAAGAAGAGGGCATTCATCCATAATTAATGGTAGGGAAGGCTTTAACCTTTAAGGATGAAACTAAAGCCGATGCTATTAATAATTTCATCAGTGAACCCACTTCGGTCAATAAAGAAATTTATCAAATCCTGAATATTACTCTAGGTGAGAAGGGACAAGAAAATATCACAGAAGAAGCATTATTCAGTGACACTCATATAGTTCCAGTATTGAAAAATTCAAAAAGTATTCCTGTCGAAGTAGAGTTTGGAAAAACCTTGAATATTAACCCCAATCTCTCCCTAGATGAACAAAAGCATCTGATCAGTCTCTTAAAAGAACACAAGGGGGCATTTTCCTGGGAGTACACAGACATGAGGGGTATTCCCTCTAACCTATGCACCCATCATATTTATATTAAAAGTGACTCCCAGCCTGTGTGCCAGCCTCAATGACGAATGAACCCCAATCTTAGGGACATAGTGAAGGAAGAAATTCAGAAACTCTTGGAAGCAGGATTTATATATCCCATTTCAGATAGTGAGTGGGTGTCTCCACTCGTAATAGTACCCAAGAAAAATGGTAAATGGAGAGTCTGTGTGGACTATAGAGAGCTGAACAAGGCAACACAAAAAATCATTTTCCCTTGCCTTTTATTGATCAAGTACTCGACACCTTATCAGGGAAGAAGTTTTTCTCCTTCCTGGATGGGTTTAGCGGGTACAATCAAATCCATATTTCTCCTGAAGACCAAGATAAAACTACCTTCACCTGTCCCTGGGGAATGTTTGCATACAGATTGCTTCCCTTTGGCTTGTGCAATGCACGAGCAACATTTCAAAGAGCTGTGATTGGCATATTTTCAGAATTAGTTAATGATAGTATGGAAATTTTTATGGATGATTTTACTCCTTACGGCAACGATTTTGAAGAAGCATTGAAAAATTTGGAAAAGGTTTTAACTCTCTGTGAATAGACCCAGCTCGCTTTAAGCACTAAAAAGTGCCATATGATGATGAGTGAAGGAGTACTATTGGGGAATTTCATCTATGTTGATGGCATCCAAGTGGATCCCTCAAAAATCAAGGTAATAAAAAATATACCTACTCCTGTAACTCAGAAAGAAGTGCAAAGTTTCTTAGGAAATGCTGGATATTACCGAATATTTATAGAAAACTTTTCCAAACTTGCCTCTCCTTTGTTCTAACTATTAATGAAGGATGTGCAATTTGTTTGGAATGAAGCATGCCAGACATCATTTGTTAAGCTTAAGGAGAAGTTGTCCACAGCTCCCATCTTAAGAGGACCCAATTGGACCCTGCCCTTTCACATTTCTTCAGATGCTTCTGATACTTCCATTGGAGCAATTTTAGGACAGCAGGATGGCCAAATACCTTATGCAATTTATTATATTATTACAAACTTAGCCCCTGCTGAGCTGAATTATACTGTCACCGAGAAGGATTTCTTAGTCATTGTTTACTCCATTAACAAATTTCAACATTATATTACTGGATATCCTACATTTGTGCACACTGACCACTCTCCCATTAAATACCTAATGAATAAACCTGTTACTAATGCCAGGGTGACTAGATGGCTTTTATTGTTATAGGAGTTTTATATTACCATTATAGACAAATTCGGAAGAGAAAATGTTGTCGTTGATTTCTTATCCTGTTTCACTAATAGTGATGATAATTTTCCTGTTGAGGACTCTTTTCCAGATGAACACTTATTTGCAGTTTCAGCTCACTCCCCTTGGTATGCAGATGTCACTAATTACTTGGTTGTAGGAAAGCTTCCAACACATTTGTCCAAAAGAGAAAAAAAGAAAATTATTCAGCAAAGTGCCAGGTATTGTTGGGTAAATGGTCATCTCTTCTACACAGGCCCTGATCTAGAGATTAGAAGGTGTGTAATAGAAGATGAAATATTCCATATTTTGAAGGCTTGTCATGATGAGCCTTGTGGGGGGCATTTTGCAGACAAAAGGACAGGACACAAAGCGCTGAGAATGGGCTACTATTGGCTGACCCTTTTCAGGGATGCAAAAATATATGTTCAGTCTTGTGATAGCTGCCAAAGGATGGGCCAACCCAATAGATTAGATCAAATTCCTCTTCAACCACAATTACTGGTTGAACCCTTTGATAGGTGGGCTCTAGATTTTATTGTTCCTATCAGCCCTCATTCCAAGCAGAAAGCCTACATATTGGTCTGTACCGACTACATAACGAAATGGGTAGAAGTTGTGGCTCTGGTGAAAGCCAATAACCAGGCTATGATTGATTTCCTGTATAGTGAAATCTTTACCCGTTTTAGGGTACAAAAGGAAGTGGTTACCAATGGAGGACCACAGTTTGTGTCGCATCAATTTGAAGCTCTGCTACGGAAGTACCATATTCAGCACCAGATAGGTTCACCCTACCATCCCCAAGCCAATGGCCAGGTGGAAAGAACTAACAAATTCATTGAAGCTATCCTTACCAAGACGGTCAAGAGCCATCGTAGAGATTGGGCTGATAGACTTCCGAAAGCATTGTGGGAATATCATACCACTTGGCACAACACTATAGGGTTCTCTCCTTACGACTTGGTCTATGGGAAAAGTGTCATCTTCCCAATTGAATTTGAGATTAAGGCTTTTAAGACGGCCACAGAGGTAAACCTAGATGTAACTAAAGCCCAGAAGAGGAGATTGAGTCAATTGAATGAACTTGACGAGAACTGGTTAGCCATTGTAGATCAGACTGCATTAATCCAACAACAGAGGTCCAATTGGCATGACTGATTCATCAAGAAGAAAGTCTTATGTGAGGGAGACTAGGAACTATTATACGATTCAAGATTCAAAAGATAATTCAAAGGTAAATTGTGCACAAGATGGCTGGGTCCATACCTAGTAGATAGAGTATTTGATAATGGTACGGTTCGCCTGGTAACCATTGATGAGAACCACGCACCATTATTTGCTAATGGTCACAGGCTATGACTTTACCATAAGCCCATTTCAAAGGATGCATTTACATCATAGATTGCAGCTGATCCAGACTACCAGCTAGCACAAGGGAAGGAATTTTTTTCTGCCCCTGTCAATCCTTAGTTAATTGCTGTAAATCTCATATGAATCCTTGTACATAAATAAATTGTTTGTTTTTGCTTTTGTTTTCTTTTGCACTTGATCCATTTTTTATTTTATGTGCAAGGAAATGCCTAAGAGCGGTGGTCATCATCGGGCCTGGTGACCAATGTCGTTTTTCTGTAACTCCCTGCACTAGAAGAAAATTCCTTGAATAAATTTCTTGCAGCTACAACACCATAAAACTTCCACCCTTATCCCATTTTGCGCAGCTGCAACACCGTAAAATTCCCGCCCTTATTCCATTCCGCACAGCTGCAACACCATTTTACTTTTGTCCATTTTTTCATCTTTTCTGGTAGCTGCAAAACCGTAAAAATTCCACCCTTATCCCGTTTTGCACAGCTACAACACCATAAAACTTCCACCCTTATCCCATTTTGCGCAGCTGCAACACCGCAAAATTCTCTCCCTTATTCCGTTCTGCGCAGCTGCAACACCGTTTTACTTTTGTCCATTTTTCATCTTTTTCGGTAGCTCCAACATTGTCAACTTTCGTCAACCTAACGCCTTTTTCACCTTTTTTCGGCAGCTGCAATACCTTTTTCCGGTAGCTGCTACACCTTTTTCTGGAAACTGCAACACATTTTCTGGCGGCTGCGACTACGCTACATTTGGTTGGTTTTTCTATAATCTAAGGCCGCGACTATGCTGAACTATCTGAATTATGATCCGCGGCTATGACTCCTCTGTTATTGGCAGAACTCTTTGCAACCGCAGTTAGCAACTCTTCCATATTTGGCTCTAATTCCTGATGCCAGCAGTTTGACTCATACTCCAGCACTCATCATGTTTTCAACCATTTTAACACGATGGTTTTTGGTTCGCTGGCGGAAAAGGTTATTACAGCACCTCTGTAATAATGATTATATTTAATGACTGCAAATCACATGAGTACAGCTTTCACAATGATTTCACATCACACGTTCTACTATTATCTAAAGGACATCATCCATCGCGTATTTTTGAAGGTATGGCTTTGATTAACTACTTGATTAAGTATTAACGGGATCTGACAATATTAATCATACCTTCTTTTCTATGCACATTAGCACATCGGTAGCTCTCCACTCGTGCGACTTAATGACTAATTATGTTACCTGATAAAATTCCAACTAATCCAATGTGCTGAAACTTTCCAAATTTACCCAACTCCACTCTCAGTTGTTCATTCATACTCTGTGCTTCAACCTCCCTTGTCAGAATCTGTAATTTGTCGGACTGCAACATACTTCTGAAGGCGGACAAACATGGTTATTCTAGCTCGGTATGAACCTCCAAACATGCGATAAATCAAACGAAATGCTAAAGTTTCACCATCTTTCAAGCTGCGGGTTGGACTAAATTCTTCCAATGCCTGAATGGATTTCACCGTGAAACAGCTTTATAGTTCTCCTTGAATCTTACAGAAACCCACTCAGAGGTTTGGGGATTGCGTATTAAAGTCTCTGAAGACATAGTGGCTGAGGTCACTGGTCTTCCCTAGGTGGGCAGAGCTTGTTTTGGATGAAGAACCCCCAATCCAGCAGCAGTACAGGATTTTGTCAGGGAAGGGGAGCACATTCAACCATCATGGAGGGGGATAGCATTATAGTCATTGCCACGCCCATGGAATCAAGTAGCAATTTTTCTCAAGAAGTATATCACCTATGAAGGTAGGTATCAAATAGTCTATCACTCTGAATTTCCTTTATTATCTCACCTCCGTCACAAGGTTTTGCTAAACATTCCATTCTATTTATTCAATGATTTACATCATATGGCTGGGTTTGTCCGAGCTGCTAAGCATCCACTCTCTTCATTTATGGCCTCATTAAATTAATAATCTTATGGACCCTTGCTAAACACAACCAAACTTGGGAGAAATTTATAGCTCAAGTTCAGGAACTCGTTCTTCTATCCGGTGTCCCAATAGAAGAGGAAATGGCAGTACCTGTACTCATGGGGCCTGTTCAAAACCAAGAAGAGCCGGTCAATCCACAGTTGGGGGGAAATTTAGAGAAACAGGAGGTTCAAAGCCCCTCCAATTTAGTTGAGGGGGGATATGAGACTAGATCAGAGGATCAGTCGGGAGAACAAGCAAAATAATTGGGAGGGGATGTACAAGAAAACCCTGTGGAAAGACTAAATATTGGGGCAGCTCTAACAACAGAGGTTGAAACTGGAGCAGCATTAGATGCTGCGACAATTGAAACCAAATATGTTAGAGCTATGATAACAAAAGAAAACAGTGAGGTGGTAACCATTGAATCTTCCCCTGAATGGAGAGGAACCCTGATTGAGGAAGAACATCCCAAAGAATAAGAAAATGTTGGAAATGGGGATATCCCTTCCACTTCAGCAGTGAATTTAGAAACTCCGGCACCACAAAGAAAAAGGAGGAGATCAAAGGATGAAATAAATTCATCACCACCAATAAGAAGAAAAAGAACTAGGTTAGTCACAACAATAGAAGCAACAAGGGAAAGATGGGCAACCTTAGAAGTGCAAATTGAGTTCCCCATTCTTAGACCCAAACCAATTGATGCCACATAGGAACCAGTCATAGAAGAACCTCAAATTGAAGGACTTATGTTTGAAAATAGGCTATTAAAAGAGGAAGTGCAAGCACTACGAAAAGAATTGGAAAATTGGAAGGGATCGTGCAGAAAACATAGTGAAAGGAAGCTGCAGACATTGGTTGAGGCTGCAGACCAACTGGAAGGATCAATTCCTGCTGAGGCTCGTAATGAGGAAGAAATAGTGGTCTGTCCTACATGTGGAGAAATATTTGATGAGTTAGGATACAAGGATATAGTCCGTGCCTTTACAACACAGCAGTCTACACCTACAGCTATGGAAGAACAAGGACAACCTGATTGGAAAGACGGTGAGACTCCCCAAGAGAAACTCCAGGAAAAGGAAGTTGCAGATGAGAAAGATGTTGTCACACAAGAACCAACATCCTTGAATATTATTGTTGAAATTACCACCATACTTGGGACAGAGGAACCAGAGGATGATTTTATTCGTTATTTTGTGGAGGAAGATTGCACTGTGACCCTATTAATGGGAATATTTCACCTTCTGTGGACAATAAGGTGGTCCACTGGTCTGAATGGTTCATATCCAGAACAAATGAATGACAAAGGTTGAAGACCCTCCCTAGACGTCGTAGATACCTGGAATGTGATGCTTCGATAGTAACCCTGTGTACCTACAATCAGATTAAACACGCAAAAACATCAAAGCTACCAGAATATAATCTACTAGTCCATGTTAGTGACTAAGGAATCTAACAACATATACATGTGAAATCAAACAACAACAGTAATGTGGGACGGAAATCAGATTTGCATTAAGATAAAATGGAGAAGTTTACAACCAATTAATCCTTAGTGTTGACATGCATCTCCATGAAACCAAACACTTTCATCCCCATAAGCTCCAAATTTGCTCTCTATGCTCCCCAATGGCTTGGGCCAAGTAATAAATCCAACAGCATAACAATACCTTAAGAGTTCTCTCCTCAACCATGGACAGGAGCTCATATTTATAAGGCTCAATGGATAGGGATGGTTGAGATATTTGTGGATGAGGTGGCCTCTAAGATCCTATGATGAGGGATCTTGAGCTCAACTGACCCATAATGATAGGGATAAGGGAGGACATGAGGCTCATGATCTAGAAGCCTCAAGAAACTTCTATTTTTCCCATTTTACCCAGGGTACCATTTTTCTCCTTCAATCATAGAGCGGTTCAAGTAAGAAATGCTTATGGACTAAGGGCCATAAGCGGTGGCGCCGCTTGTTTCTAACAAGGGATAGGCGGTGCAAGAAATGTACCACTCACAGATAAAGGGTAAAGCGCGGTGCTGAGCATTTTTGTGAAAGATTGACAAATGGTATGAGTTTCCACTCCAAGTGCTGGGATTAAGGGCACATAGGTATGTTAAGAGTATTATCATATGATGGTGACAGGATTTTGGTATAATAGGATGGCCCCCAAAGCATGAGTCTTAGAGGGATATGATAAACGAGAGCTTTGAGAGAACAGGTCATTGCTACGAGGTGAAAATGTCAGCTCGATCGGAGCACGTTGTCAAGTAGGGATCTATAGTACATCAGTATGTTGACTGATAGACACAAGTAACCAACTCATGGCTATAGACCAATACTAGGAAGATCCATGAGAGGAATAAACAAGCATGGTTACTAGAATACAGCGTAGATCCATGTGATAGAGGACTCAAACTTGGACATAGCTACCAGACATACAATGTAGATCTATGTCATACAGACGCAAATTTGAGCATAGCCACGACCATACAAATGTGGATCCATGCTAGATATACAAAATCCATCACAACCTGGGGAAAGCAATGAACGCTTTAAACAAATACCCAGGGTCTTCATTTTGTCTTCCACAAAGTACGATTCTATCCATGTGATTACAATGATCTGAAGTCGAACATGGTAGAAACCACTTGATTATCGACTAATGATGTGAACAGTTAACAAGTGCGAGGGAGATCACCATTAATGTCAATGATTCCCAAGTTACCCTAGTACAATATACTAAGTGTGAATAGATGTTATGATGTCAAACACCCAGTTGATTCTATCGATCAAAGGTCAATGATGTGAACCTATGTAGAGAGAGAGAGATAATCTGTCATTAAGGAATACAGATCTCAAGGTACTAAATATTGTTTCTAAGAATATTTCCTGGATGATGAGCTGATGTTGACGGGAATAGTCTCATTGAAGGAGGGCCATGATGAGTCCCACATCGATGACACGAAACTCGAAAGATAGTTCTAGAATGATGTGAATGTAGTAACCATAAGACTGACTCAAAAATACTAACACAAAGACAGTGTGGACTGTAGAGGTAAAACTTCTTCAAATCCCCTTCTAACATCAGGAGGCATGACAAAAAGACTTGGCAGCATGACTGAATGGGACAAACACACAATGCGATAGTGGACAATGCATTCTTTTGAAAGAATCAAAGGAGTCGCATGACTCATGAAAGTGGATCACCGTGGAGATCAGCTGAATACCCAATTGACTGACATGATGTGCAGACAAGTGCCATGTTCAAAGGTAACGACAAAAACCTGCTGTTATTTACAAAATGATTCCCTTCCCATTTCCCCCATCATGGTTGATGAGTTCCTCTTTTTGGTTTTATGAGTTCAAAGAGGGTAACAAACACTCGATATAGCTTTTCAGAAGACAAGTCCAGACTCATATGTTTTACGAACCTGAGAGAGGAGGGGTTCGTTCCCAAAATGGGTCTCTCAATGTTTAATTTAATGAGTCCACTGAAAGACAACTTGGTATCGTTCATGTTTAGAGAGTCTGAACGAATACGGAAGAAGACTCCAAAGGGTTCCTTTTTCGTATGATTTAGTCCCTAAGGCCCAAAAAAGTATAAAATCATACCTTAGGGAACTCTTCCAGTCATGATTGGCTAGAGTGTTCCTTTTTCGTAAATAGTCCTATCCGAACCAAAAAAGAGATAACCTACCGTCGGATGGATGACTCTTCAAATACTTTAACGAGTGTGAAGAATACAAGATCGCTCAATGATCTTTTCGTATTTAGGGAGCCTGAAAAGAGTTTAAAGAGAACACCATGAGGTTTCTTTACACAATGTCACTTTTTACGAGCCTGGAAAGAATCGGAAACGGACTCGACGATATTTTCATGTTTAAGGAGCCTAAAAAGGAGGTGAAAATAAGACTCCTGTTAGAATAATCAACCCATAGTTATCTACCTTAGACATTAATTAATTTCCAATTTTTGTCTTATTTGCCTAGTTTCCATATTCCACCTTATGCAAGTTGTCCTCCACACATCCAAAGTGGTCAAACTTGATAAATTTGAGTCATGGAGCACTTGGGAAACCACTTGGAATCAAATCTGCTTTATTCTTGGCCTTCCTAGTGCATGTCTGCTTTTTCTGCTTTATTGCCTGCTTTTTCTGAGTTTTAAGGCAATTGGGAAAGTTTGACTAGGTGAAGTTAACTTATTTTTTGTCCTCATCATCCTCCACTCTTTTCTCCTAAGAAAAGCATGTATGATTTGTCCTTCCATCATCTATTAGCTTTCCTAATTGATTTTTCCAATTCGTGAGCTCCTAGACAAATTTGGAAACTGCTTTATGCACCTATGGGGGATTTGCTTAGATTTAGTAAGCTTGCTTTTTACCAAATTTGAATGGCATCCTTATGCATTCAAATCTCTCATGTAATTATTTATTTTGGTAGCCTATGACTTCACAGGTTTGGATATTGTACACTTATTCAATACAGATTAGTGTTCTGCTCCATATTCAGTCTCCTTTGTGTGTAATTTGCATGTGTAATTGGCAATTTTTGTGAGTGTAATTTTTCTAAAACCTGGGTTCAATTTCCACATGGTATCAGAGCCTTTGTAGATAAATTTCTCTCCTTCCAATTTGTATTACAGGTTTGACATCATTGACTGGGAGCATTCTGCTAACTGAAGGAACAATTTCTGAGCTATGGATCAATCTCAGAAGATCATATTGACTCCATTTAACTTCTTTGAATGGAAAGAAGAGATGGAGATACTGTTGAGATCGAAAGGCCTCTATAGAGTGACTATGGCAATAGAAGCAGAGCCCAATGCAGCTGCAAAGAAAATTAAATGGCACAATAGGAGGGATGAGGCCTATGGTCTCCTGTGTCTTAGCATATCCAGAGACCTCCTTTTCCATCTTAATGGATTAACATCACCAAATGAAGTATGGGAGAAGCTTTTTGAGATTTTTGGTAAGTCAGATGAGATGAGGGGACATCAAATTGAAAATGAATTGATCTCCCTGAGTCCCAATAGCTTTCAATCCCTGCAACTCTATTTTTCTAAGTTCAAAGCCCTTGTTTTGCAGCTAAAACAATGTGAGATCGAAAAGAAGGATAAGCAACTGGTCTTGGCCATACTCTTGAAGCTTTTCCTTAACTATTTAGTGTTTGTATCGACCTTCTATGCCACAAAGTTGACAGCTCAAGCCTAGAAAATGCCTAGCCTTGCAGATTTCATGGAATCTCTCACACAAGAACAAGATAAATTGGTGATGATGGGCACCATCAAACCTTCCAAAGACCAAGCTCTAGTTGCTGTAGATTCGAGGGTGGATTCAAAAGGCAATAAGAAAGCTAAGAATCCACTTGAGAAAAAGAGAGACAAGAACAAGTCTCCATAGGAGCCTCAAGGTTCCAAGAAGAACCCCCAGAAGAAGAAGAACAAAGGAGAAATGAGCAAGTGCGCATACTGCAGTAAGGGAAATCATCCTGAAAGCTCTTGCATGAAGAAGCAAATTAACATGCTGACCCAACTCCTGGAGAAGAATGGCATCTCCCTTCTAGACAGCTCAAAGAAGATGGAAGGAGGATCAAATTCAGAAGACAGAGAGAGAGATCATGCATTGGTTGCTGGCACATCAAGTTCACCTAGTTTCATCATTGATTCTGGAGCTTCAAGACATATGGTTTCAACCAAGGAGGCATTCACCTCACTTGACATGTCGAAAGGTCCACCAATTGTACTAGGAGATGACTCTCTCACTAAAAGTTTGGGCAAAGGGAGGATTGATCTTGACCATGGTAAGTTCAGCAATGTATTGTATGTTCTAGGTCTTGCCTCTAACCTATTATTAGTGTATCAGATGACCCACATAGGGTCTCCAAAGAAGGTCATATTCTCCCCTAATGAATTTGAGATCACATAGATCTCAAGTGGTAAAGTCATTGCAAAAGGAGTTGCAAATCACACTTCGAAGGTATACATGTTCTCACACCTCCTACCCTACTCAAACCCCTCTTCTCTTATGATTCATGCTAATGAGGAAAGCAAGCTTTGGCATGAAATATTTGGCCACCTCAATTACAAGTATCTTTCTAATATTAGTGAAAAATAAATGGTCATAGGGTTACCAAAGATTAAGTTTTCCAAAGGAGTCTGTCAAGGTTGCATCTTAGGAAAACACCCAGAGCATAAATTTGAGAAAGCTAGTCATGAGAGAACCTCTGCACCTCTTGAGTTGATCCATAGTGATGTTGCTGGCCCATTTCCTCATATGTCAATGATTCAGGCCAAATATGCATTGACATTCATAGATGACTTTTCCAGGTATTGCTGGGTTTACTTCCTGAAACACAAGTCTGAAGTTTTTGGCCTCTTCAAAGTCTTTAAGGCTTTGGTTGAAAACTAGTCTAGGAGGAAACTCAAGGTCCTAAAATCTGAAAATGGTGGTGAGTATGTCAATTCTAAGTTCATTCAATATTGTGCAGATGCAGG
>LPNX011163991.1:237743-259948 GCA_001517045.1 Pseudotsuga menziesii | reverse complement strand
TGTCTCAAATGGTCAATGTATTTTACATGAGTTTTATGTTTCTTTAAATGTTTATTTACAATGTACCATGTTTGATTTCAATGTCATGAATGGGCAATATGCCAATCTAGGATGTAAATAGCCAATGAGTCAGCAACTACATTATCCTCCCTAGGGATATGCCTATAAGTGATGGTTTCAAATGATCTTTCTAGAAAACGTACTCTTCAAAAAAGGCAGAGGAGCACGGGGTTTATAATGGTGTAAATATGGTTTAAATGGAAAACCACAAGTTGTGAGTCCATCAAGACTACTAGATCACGAACATACTGGGAGGCAGCTTCAGTCAAAAGACCGATGACTGCTTCATACTTGGCGATGTTATTAGTAGTGGGACCTATACAAACCACTCTTGAACTGACCAAATATTTAGCTGGGGAATAGAGGACCCAAGTAGCCGAGGTGAGATTCAAGGTTTGGCTGAAAGCACCATCAGTGAAGCTGTCAAAAGCCATCTGCATGACCAAAACATGGTATAAACAGATGCGGACACTAAACTCAAAACCATCTTGAAAATACTAAAAGCACACTAAAAGTCAATCAATATACATATATACAAGATACTATCCAAGAAAGACCTAGGCATAGTACATTTTCAGGTACAACCCATTGTGAGGTTTCCCCAAAGGGATTCCATCATAATCAACGAGCTCGTAGGATCCTTTCTCTAAAACCTTAGAAATGATGAAAGGTCCGTACCACATGGACTCGAACTTACCCTTCCCTAGTTTGTCATATCTCTGATCATAAGTCAAGACTAGGTCACCTTTGTTAAAGACACGAGGTTGGACGGATTTATCATACTACGCCTTGACGCGTTTCTTATGTGCCTCATTAGCCAAAGCAGCATCTCTCTGAGTCTCGTAAAGGTTATTCAAGTACAAAAATATTTCTTCCTCTATGGAAGTGTCTGGGAGAAGTTCGACGGCAAGTTGTAAAGATGGAATCTGACATTGAATCGGTAAGACAGCTTCGAGTCCATAGACAAGCTATAATGGCGTGAAACCAGTGGTTGTTTTCACCGAAGTTCGATAAGCCCAAAGAGCGGAGAAAATAACATGGTGCCAGTTGGATTTATGATCTCCAACCATCTGACGAAGCATAGTTTTCAAAACTTTGTTAATGGCCTCTACCTAACCATTAGCCTATGGATAATATGGCGTAGAGTTTTCATGGCAAAAACCTAGCTTGGCACTTAGTTCCTCCATCATTTGATTACGGAAATGGGATCCGTGATCAGTAACGATGGACTGCACGACTCCAAATCTAGCTATGATATGATTGAACAAGAAGAGAGCGGCAGTCTTACCATATTCTACGTATGTAGGCATGGCCTTAGCCCATTGTGTGAAATAATCAACGGCTACAATGATGTAACCATGCCCCCAACTGAGGTAGGCTTACAATGCATGAAGTCAATCCCCCATTTGGAGAATGGGCCAACAGCAATGACGGGGTGTAGCAAAGCAGGATGGGTGCACTTTTTAGGATAAAAGTGTTGACAAGGTGGGAATTTCTTAACAACCTTATGACAATCATTGAAGACAGAAGGCCAGAAATAGCTATCACGAGGGATTTCCTGGGCTGTAGCCATCCCAGATAAATGACCGCCACTTGCTCCAGAGTGGCAATCATTCAACACATGTTCAACCTCCTCATGGGTGAGGCATCACCATAGAATTGAGTCAATCCCACGTCTATACAAGGTATCATTCAGAATGAGATAGTATTTCGCGTGGTGACAGATACGGTGGCGATCATCGCAGGATAAATGCAGCTGAAATCGTTGTGTTTGGAGATAAATAAGCAAATCTCCATAGGATCGGTAGTGATAATCAGGAACAGGAATTCGTCCGGAAATGAATAACTGGGCTCAGATTCCATCAGAACACAGGGAAGATCACACATAAGCTCGGAAAAGACCAAGGATTTCTTTGATGTGGCTTTGGAAAATTCCATATCAAACTCCTGAAGTATGACTATCCAGCGGGAGTACTTGCCCCCGAGCACCTGACGAGTCAGGATGTAATACATAGGGTTATGGTCTACCAATACAGTGGTAGTGCGGAGCAGAATGTAGTGACAAAAATTTTGTACAGCAATAACCATGGCCAATGCTAACTTTTACACTAGTGAATAGTGAGTTTTGGAATCCATGAGATTCTTACTAGCATAATAAATCATGTGCTCCTGACCGTGGATATTTTCCTGCACTAAAACCATAGCGATGGTAGTAGCGGAGGCAACAATATACAAGAGAAAGTCCTTTGAATAATACGAGGGGTGTATCATGGGTGAATGAGTCAGAGCATGCTTAAGATTATCAAAGGTGCATTGAGCCTGGTCATCCCAGAAGAATGGAGTGTTATTCTTGAGGAGACGCATATAACCGTGTGTTTTCTCCACGAAATTGCACACGAAACGGAGGAGAAATTTTTCCTTCCCCTGCAAACATTGGAGTTCAAGGATATTAGTTGGGGATGGTAGATCTAAAATGGCAGAAATTTTCAAAGGATTGATCTGGATGCCATCTTTGGATACCACAAAACCTAGCAAACGTCCCGTCTCAACGAAAAAAACACATTTATGCAGATTGAGCTATATATTATAATGACGGCATCTCAGGAATATCTCTCTAAGATGACTAGGGTGGTCCTCCCGTCGCTATGAATGAGCAGGGAGGTCATCAAGGTACGGTTCAACAATATGTTTAATATCGTGAAACGCATAGGACATCGCGCACTGGAACGTGGCTCCAGCATTTTTCAAGCCAAAAGGTAACTTCTTATATGCAAAGGTTCCCCATGGGCAAATGAATGTCATCTTGTGCTGATCGGAGGGTAATATCTCAAACTGATTATAGCCAGAGAAGCCATCCATGAATGAAAAGATGACACTTCCAGCATAGTTGTCGATAATCTGATCGATATGCGGAGTAGGAAAGTTGTCCTTGGGACAAGCTTTATTCAAATCCCTAAATTCGATACAGACTCTAATGGTGCCCTTCTTTTTATTGATAGGGATAGCATTCGATACCGATTCCGTCAGGGGTGCAAGATAAATAAACCCAGCTTTGAGAAGATTCTCAATTTCAACTTTAATAGCTACGGCCTTCCAAGGATGGACTTGCCTTAGTTTTTCCCTAACAGGTTTAGCCATGGGATAGGTTTTAATCTCATGGACCATAATGGATGGGCCAATCCCAAGCATATCTTCATAGGACCAGGAAAAAATATCATGGAATTCTTTGAAAAGTGCCTTATAGGCTTCAGATTCATTTGTCGAGCAGTTCTGCCCAACATGAACATGCTCAATAGTATCAGGCTTGGTTGATATGTCAATCGGGTTCGTCTGAGTAATGTTGCAAAGGTTTCCTTCAGAATCTGTATCTTGCAACAATATAGGACTTTGGGGTACATTCAACATTGGCAATATCAGTAGGAAACAAGGATGCAACTAACCGAACTGGTGTTGGGGAGGAACATGGATCTATGATCGTTATCCTCCCAACTAGACTCATCCGTATTCATGATCTCCATAATGGACTCATCGAAAGGAAAAGTCTCTGAGAGATAATCTAGAATAGGAAGAGAAGGCTCTAACCAGTACAGTAAATGGTAAGGATCCGAAGCCACTAGATGAAGGTCATCAGTGTGATCATCGGAAAAGGTTTGGATAACGTCATACAGTGCTTCGTGTGAACTCAACGAGTTGGAATCAACAACATGTTTACCCTTAGGCTCATAATCAAATGAGGTGATCATATGGACTGTCGCGGTATCCGTGCTAGGAGGAGTGGATGGAAAAATCCCCATAAGGGATGAATCCTTCAACATGACTACCCCAATCGACTGGTAAGGAGGAGGGGACTAGGGGATTGGCCTAACATGGGGATGTTACTAGCCATGGAGGTAGTAACATCTGGCGTACAGAAATCAAGCTGATCGATAGTAACAATTATCCCTAGATGTAGAAATTGGACTGTTCGGAATACTGTTGAGGTGACAACAGTCATGGCATAGAACAAATTTCTTCCTAGAAGGAGGTTGTAATATAAGGGGGCATCTAACACTTCTACTTGAATGGAAATGGTTTTTCCCCCCAACTCGACCGCTAGGGCTGATATGAGACCATGGGGTTGGAAACCCCGTCCTTCAAAGGATTTAAGGGTTGTAGGTGATGTTACAAGCTCAAGAGAGCTGAGAGCCTTCCAACAAGATAGAGACAAAACCGAGGTTGAAGCTCCTTCATCTAGTACCATTAGAAAAACCTTCTTTCCAACTACTTTCATAATGATATGAAAAGAAAGTTTATGCGGTAACCTAGACTTATAGTTCTCAACATTGAAATGAATCAAGTTAGTATAATCCGGTTCTAAAGCTCATAATGCTGTTAACAAGTTTTTGCGCCGTGTAGGGAAACTTTGGAGTACTTATAAGGTAGACATGGAATAAGGTTGCTGAGAAAGATCTTCAACTAATTATAAAATTGAGCAGCTCAGGCATTAGGGTTAAATACTGCCTTCTGAAGAGTACTCTTAGGTGGACGTAAAATCATGTTGAGAGTAGGCTTCTCGATAGATAAGGGGACAGTAGACGAGGATTCAGGAGAACTAGTAGAGGGAGCTTTACCTAAATAAGAATGATCTTCTTTTTTATCTGTGAGTTTGTCATAATTTTGACTTTGATTTTGTAGATTGATGGTATCTGAGGACATCACACGAATTTCCTCTGACGAATTAGAGTTACCCTGATTAGACATGTGGTCTATCAGTTGTTGTTGAGAGGGAAAAGGATCCATAAGTACTACGGGTGTGGGATTGGACTTCAAAAACTGGGATATTTCGTCCCGACGAGGACACTCCTTTGAAAAATGGTCACCTCCACATAGCAAACATGGATATTTTTCCTTTCTTTTCCCTTTATCGTTATCACCGTTGGTTGGTCTTGGAGTCTCCTATTGGTTTTTAGGATTTTTATTTCTATTTTTACCTCTCTTTTTATTATTACCCAAGGTTTGAGTACTTTGAATGGAATTGACCTCAGCAGAAACCTTATTATTCGAAGGAGTAGGGGTGGTAGTTTGGGGTTGCTTGGCAGGTTTCACTACTGATGGGGACTGGATTGAACCAACAATCCCATTAACAGGTACTTCTGCTGGTGGCTTGGAGGGATCGGTGCTTGGGTGAGGAGCTTGAGGAATAAAGTCATAAATGGTTCTAGACTGGGAATATACCAAGTCTAGATACTGGGCTCGACTAATAGCCTGCTCTTCAGTAACGGCACCGCCCATAGCCACATCTCGGGAAATAGGAGGCAACAAGGATTTGGTAAACCAATCAGCTAATAACTGATCCGGAATATGGGGCCTTAATAATCCTTCTCTGCCTTCTCCACTTATGAATATGATCGGATATGTGGGTGGAGGTGTTCTATCGTAGAGAAGTTAAAATATTAGTGCCCGTTTCATAACGAATAGGGAGTTGAAAGTGTGTAAGAAAAACAGTTGCCAACGAGCCAAAATCCATAAACAAATGTTGTGGGAGTTCAATGTACCACTTCGCGGCTGTACCGGTCAAAGTTCGCTGAAAGAGTCGTAACTGAATGGAGTCATCCATGGGGGAGTTTGAAGAACACCAAAAATGGAATGTCATAACATGGCTCTTTGAATCGTTTCCCTTCTTCCCATCGAACTTTGGGATTACCTATGGTAACTTTACCAGAATAGGAGGCCATGAGGGATTATGTCGAATGGGGTCATTAATCAACTTCGACAAATCTGGTAAGTCCAAAGTTTCTAGGAAAGGTAACTACCAGTTGGGTTGCACATACTGGTAATATTGATATGGCATATAATTACCAGTAGGACCGTAAGTGGACTGAAATACAAGTTGCTGTGATGAAGAACTGCTGAAAAATCCACCTGCAAGGGGTTGATTTCAGGGATCATGAACGCTGGGACCACAAGGGCCTCTGGGAGGAGGACCACCAAGGCCATTGGGATCATCGGGACCACTAGGACCACTAGGACCACTAGGATGCAGACCACCAAACCCTCCAGAGCCACCAGGAGGTAAGCCTCCAGAGCCTCTAGAACCACTAAGCGGAGGGCCACCAGACCCTCTAGGGCCATAAGGAGGAAAGCCACTAGGTCTCCCAGGACCACTAGGACCACTAGGACCATAAGGAGGAAAGTTTCCATATCCTCTGAGGCCATTAGGACCTCTAGGGGGAGGACCTCCATAAGGCGGTCCTTCGGCACCTCCCATAGTATGTATAGGTATCCCCCCCATAGCTAACATGTAAGACCAGTTGGGTTTCCCCCATGGCGTAAAAGCATTACTAGGGTATGGAATTCCAGCATAAGGCATCCCTGTAGGATTAGGTGGATGATTAATATTACCTACAGGTATGTGATAACCATAACCTCCATAAGATTGAATGGTTACAGGTTGTGCCCCCGAGGGCTGACCTGAACTAGATGGGGGATTAACCGCATTAGTATGGGTGGGAGAGAAATAAACTATATATGGTTCTATATTAGAGGTATGCCCTTGACTAGGTACAATTTCGGTGTCAAATAATGTAGGTCATGCCAGGGGTTGCCCCCCGGCACTAGAAGGTATAGACGAAACGGGAATTGAAGGTTGAGCCCCAAGTGCAGAAGCCCTAGGAATATTAGGAATAGACATAATATGGTAGGTGGTGGAGGTGGTATTTTGACCTGGGTTGTGGGGTGTTATTGGATGATCTATAATCGGTTCAATGGGTCTCATAGAATTGGCAAGTGAACGATATCCTACAGGAACATATGCAGAATGTGATGGTGTCGAGCCTAATAGGTCATCTATTTGGTTATCAATCTCCTACGCACGGAGAATGCCAGCATGGTATTTCCTACGTTCTTCTTCATCTTCAGAAGAGTTTAATATGGTTCCAAATGAGGCAATGGCCTATCCTACAGGGGTATCCCAAAATGGAGCATTGGGACCAAACTCCGGATGGGTAGTATCATCAACATGACCTTCCGTGGGAGAATGGAACGAGGTATTTCCCCGAGAAGGATGTTGGACCAAGGGAGACGAGTGTGAAGAATATGGTCCTCCACTTTCTGCAACAACATTATCACCCACTTCGGAGGTGGTAGCAGCTCCTTGGTCGATAGCTTCCATTGGATTTTCTCCTGAACCAGGAATAAAATCAGGTGGCAAGCCTTGTACTCTTTTTCCATGTCTTAATAACTCATCCAGTTTGTACAGTTCCTATCTAACCTAGGGTCTGAAAAACTAGAAAACACACCAAAAATTTTCCCTACACAAGCTATAGGTCAAAACAAGCACCCTTAAAATGATAGGAGGAGTTCAAAAAGTCAGGTCTCTCACTAGGATTTTCAAGAAGGTGCCACTCGCAATATACCTCGAGGGTATGTGCATAGTAATCTCCCTGAATTTTGTTTTCGGTGTATGGCTCCAAGCAATATGACCAAAGGGATTTTCTCTAATATATAAGGTATCCTAGTGGGTTCTCCCGATATACTCACGGTACGTGGGAGCTCGAATCGGTAGTAGTGATGTCTAATGCATAACCATACATAAGGGGCCTTTCGATATACAATCAAGTACATGAAGTACCTTTCCATATACCTCAAGGGTACATGAAAGGCCATTCGATATACCGACGGTACCTAGAAGAACCGCGCAAGTCCCGGAATGTAATGCAAACAAATAACGACAACTCCTACGCTTAACGACTCCCGAACATGTCTCTAACCTATCACTCCAATTGCTACGTAAATTTTAACCTATAACTATCATTTATTTTAAAGTGGACGGTTAGGTCAATGCATGATGTTTTGACAAAAAATTAACACCATGCATTATGCTTATGCAAAATATTTCACTTTACCGTTCAGTATGCCTACTTACGGGAGGGAAAGAGAGTATTTTCTTTTGTTTCAAAACCAAAAATACTTCCAAACAATAGTCTTGAACACAAAATCAAAGACAAGCAGCACTTTCCAAACTAATTTCTCTTTTCTGAAAGCAATAAGAAGGGGGAGAATCTCTTTTCCTAAAAGAAAAACAAGAAGCACACTACATGCATAGGCACTCTATTTTTTCAATTTTCTCTTAAACATAGGCAAATCTAACTTAAAACTACCATATTTTTTATTTTGATTGAGATAGTACTAAATGCATAAGAAATGAAACAACATGAAGAGTTTGAAAGCTTGTAAATCCAATCAGAGATCTAATGTCCAACGCTCAATGATGATAACCTAGTCTCAGTCAAAAAAAATCTTTTTTAAAGGAAGGAAAATGAAGTTCTCTATGCAAACAAGAAATGAAACTAAGGTGCTAATCAAATGTTCTTCTTTTAGTCTATATAATAGAAATGAAAAGAGATCTTACTAAGACCCTAAGCTTTTCAAAAAACAAGAAATTCTTTCACAATCACAACCAACAAGTACCAAAGTGTATGAATAATCAAAAAGTCTAATCTAGCTTTTGAATTTCCCAATCAAACCAATCTTAAACCATAAAATTTCAAACCACAAGCATCAAATTCTGTCACATAATCCTGACAGTGCAGAATTGAAAGCAAAACAACTCAAATTTTTACAAAAAATGAGGAAAAGGAGGTCTTGGAATGATGCTTACCTGGCACCGCGCTTCTCAGGTGTTGATAGAGCGGTTCTATCCCAGCACCACTTCTCGCCAACGGGATACAGGCGGTGGCACCGCATATTTCCAACTCTGTTTAGGTGGTGGCACCACTGCTCGCCCACTGCATAGGCGCGGTTCACTGTAAAAATCCAAAACACAAAGAGAACGATAGATCAAGTCAGAAAAAGACCAGATCAAGGTAAAGCTTGATAGATTGAGTATAAAAACAGAGCATAAAAGGTCGAAATGATTCATATCTGAACAGATATGGAAGTTTCAAACCCAAATTGACTGAGTCAAATAGCAGATCTGACTGAAGAGAGTTGGAGAAGGAGCCTGGATTTGGACAAGAGTTGAATAACTGAGGAAGATCAGAACAACTGATACATATATCTATTCCCCAGCAGAGTCACCAGATTTGTTAGCAAGAATATTTCACCTTCTGCGGATAGTAAGGTGTTCCACTGGTCTGAATGGTTCAGATCCAGAACAAATGAATGACAAAGGTTGAAGACCCTCCCTGGACGTCGTAGATACCTGGAATGTGATGCTTCGATAGTAACCCTGTGTACCTGCAATCATATTAAACACACAAACACATCAAAGCTACCATAATATAATCTACTGATCCATGTTAGTGACTAAGGAATATAACAACATATCCATGTGAAATCAAACAACAATAGTATTGTGGGACGGAAATCAGCTTTGCATTAAGATAAATTGGAGAAGTTTACAACCAATTAAGCCTTAGTGTTGACATGCATCTCCATGAAACCAAACACTTTCATCTCCATAAGCTCCAACTTTGCTCTCTATGCTCTCCAATGGCTTGGGCCAAGTAATCAATCCAACAGCATAACAATACCTTAAGAGTTCTCTCCTCAACCATGGACATGAGCTCATATTTATAAGGCTCAATGGATAGGGATGGTTGAGAGATTTGTGGATGAGGTGGCCTCTAAGATCCTAGGATGAGGGATCTTGAGCTCAACTGACCCACAATGATAGGGATAAGGGAGGACACGAGGCTCATGATCTAGAAGCCTCAAGAAACTTCTCTTTTTCCCATTTTACCCAGGGTACCTCTTTTGTCCTTCAATGACAGAGTGGTTCGGGTAAGAAATGCTTATGGAATAAGGGCCATAAGCGGTGGCACCACTTGTGGCTAACAAGGGATTGGCGATGCGAGCAAGGTACCGCTCATGTATAAAGGGTAAAGCATAGTGCTGAGCATTTTTGTGAAAGATTGACAAATGGTATGAGTTTCCACTCCAAGTGTCGGGATTAAGGGCACATAGGTATGTTAAGAGTCTTATCACATGATGGTGATAGAATTTTGGTATAACAGACCCCTAAGCCCTCTCATGACATAGAAATAATAGATATGGAACCACAACAACAAAACAATGATGAGGTAGAATAGAATGCTGACACACAAGAACTAGCATCCTTGAATGTTCTTGTTCAAGTGGTCATCCAAATGAGGGAAGAAGAACCAGGGATTGAAAACATTCTGGAATTCAATGAAGAAATTTGTACTATGACTCCTAAATTGTCTCATGACACTGAGATATTAGAAATGGAATCACAACAGGGAGATGAACAAGTATACCGGGATGTTTCGACACAAGAACCAACATCCTTGAAAATTGCAGTAGAGACTCTCAGGATGCAACAAGTGTCACGTCCTAGTTTTGACCCCGTTGTGTTAGATGTATATGATGTGTATATTGTAAATGATCATGGTGTGGAGTTAAAGGCCAAGGCCCCACCATTGATCAGTAATGCTATGTTTTGGATTTAAATTGTCACCGATGGCGTGTCGGGGCATGCGGCATATATATTATGTTGGTCATCATGTAAATATGCATCTATAATTAATTGAATGAACACAACCAACTACGGTCGTGGCAACTAAATCGAAAGGGGCATGATTTTCACAAGGATAAGGATGTGGGAGAGTTGTCCAACTTTAGCCAATGGGGCAAAAATCCATGTGTTTTATTACCTTGTTTATCCCAACCACTCTCATTAAATAGTTACTGCTGGTGGTTGAGGCAGTTAATTGCTTTGGGAGTGGGGTGGCAGGACTGTCAGTCCTCACCCTCACACACACTCCACCCCCTGTTGACTTCACTATGGAGGAAAAACCAAAAACGCACTCCCTAATTCGCAGCCTCACGATTTTTGTCTGTTACTACTCACGCACAGGTTCTGGGCGGTTTGGTCTCACGCAGACATTTTCTTGGCTCCACGAGTTTGCTGAACCCCCACACAGTGCAATTTCGTGTCCTAATGTAGTTTCTCGCCTTCCCGCACTTCGAATGGTCTGCTCATTGCTTTCACGCACAGGAATTTTTCCTGGTTTTTACCCACGTGGTTTTCCTTCTACGGATTGGTGAATAGTGCGACTGTATCCTTTCCTCACAGGATGATTCGTGGGGTCTGCAATTGTTTGTTTTCTCACGCATAGGTCGAAAGACGGTAGTTTATTTCCCAGCGTGGTCTATGTATTTGTTCCCGGTGATTTTGTTGCCCAGGACGGGCTGTGATTTTTCCCCTGCTGGAATGGTATTTGCTGTTGTGGTTGGGATTATGTAATTCGCTGGGGAGTCTTTTCCCTGTTTAAGCTGTGATAGCTAATTAATTGCCGGAGTGCAATGTTTGGTCTTCGGACTGTGATAGGAGCAAGGATGTTGGCTTAGATTTGCTTGATAAACCTGGTGGCTGGAAACCACACAGGCAGATCTAGAGGGCTGGCCTTCTTCTCGATCACCCCTGAATAGCAATGGAAGGGAATGCAGGGCCTGAGGGACTGTGTAGCAGAGAAGGGACCGATTCCTTGTGTTGGGTGTGTTTGGGTGTCTTAGAGGTTATGCTAGTTCTGGTGTAGGCGTTCTTGGCTCTGTAATGAGCTCACCAGCTTAGCAATTTGCCTTCTCTAGCTCCTTAATGGCCTGATAAACCCAACTTTGTTGGCTTGGCTATGTGTTTGTGTATCCTTGGCTATGTGTAAGCCTCCTAGTTCCCTTATTCCTTGGAGAATCATGCCCAGCTCAGGGGTGGCAGCGTTCCTGAGAGATTAAGGAGCATGCTGGCCTATGGTTGGGTGGAACGTTGCAGCGATGTAGCTGGTTGCAGAGCAAAGTTTTCATAAGATAAGTAATCTTGCCCATTTTTACTTCTGCAACCATATTTTCTGTCAATGATATGAAAATGATGAACATGTTAAAATGAATGCTTGTGTGAATGCATGTGGATTCCGCTGTGCAAGATAAATAATTATAACTGTGTATGATAAAAAATCGTGTTTATGCATGTTATACTGCAATGCATTTTCTTTCAGCATTCTGTTTCTGCAAATTTTAAGCATGTACATGTTCATGGGGCTCTTAGCCCGAGTGTTTGAAGCTTGTAGTCGCGTCCTCCTTGCCGGTCGGAGGCATGGGGACGTGACAACAAGAAGCCAACCCCTAATTGGATGTCATTCCTGACATGGATTTAGGTGAAGATGAACAAGCTCAATCACAATCCTCAGGTGATACTGAAATCCTTGAGGAACAACTTCATATTGAAGAAGACATACAATCCCAACAGCATGAGGAAAAAGAAGAACAAGGCGTTGTCACACAAAAACCAACAGCCTTACATTCCCCTGCTGAAGTTGCAGCTGATAATCAGGTAGATAAGAAGATTAAAACTTAGGAGGAATTTGTCCCATAAGAACCAACATCCTCACAATCAGCTACCAAAGTTTCCATAGGAGAACCCGAGAAAAAGGATGTTGTTACACAAGAACCAGCATCTCCAGGAGTTGTTCCAGGAATACCGATGGTTGGAGTTGTTGCAGAAGAAATTCCAGGAAGGGATGTTGTTACACAAGAACCAACACCCCCAGAAGTAACTTCTAAAGTGCAGAATGTCCAATGTGGCACATCGGGGGATAAGGTGCGGACCGAACCCCTTCAAAAATTTATTAATCTAGATTCTGACAATGAGGAGTATCCTGAAGAAGAAGAAACCCTAAAGGATATAGAAGAAATCTCAATCCTGAGAATGGAAGTAAGGAAGTGGAGAAGTCAAGTGGAAAGCTACCAAGAAGGGATGGTTCCCCTCGCTGAACATAGAAAGACTATCAGGGGACTAAAGGAAAAATGGGCAGAAGAACTCATGACCCAGAAACTCCATGAGGAAGAACTACATAAGAAGCTGAGGGCTTTTGCTTCTTTTGTGAGAAATCATGTGCAGTGGGAAAGGTATTTCCAAGCCTTTTCTCACAATGAAGCCCACTCTAATATGTGGATCTGAAGTGAGCCTCAAAATCCTTGTCTTCTCCTTGCTCAGCACCAGAGTCTACTCTCGTTCCCCATCTAGACTCGACATATAATGGAACTGCAGGAAGAGGTTATTTCTACTTTTACCAGCCAAATTTCCATACATCAACAAACATCTTTGGAAGGAAGTAAGCACAGATGGCAGGTTTCCTCTCCAACCCTCAGAAATAGGGATCCCTATTGTTATAGAAATTTTGAACAAGCACTTTCCAGGATTGAGGGTTACGTCGGACGTATAAGGGAATGTGGGGTTAATTGGCTGGGACTGAAATTTAAATTTCCTCTCATCTGGTGGCTAGCAAAACCATACAGGGAGGATTTCTCATTGACCAGGGAAAAAGAGCAGAAATGTTGGAGATATTGGGTTGTTCATAAGGGGTTTATACAAAAATAAGGAATGTCTAAATTCCCCTACAACTTTTATTCTCTCCATGAACAAAGCATAGTGCAAGATTCATATTCAAATTAATGGGGTTGTTGCACGAGGACATGCAACAGGACAGTAGGGGGGAGATGTTGGGCCCAGAAATGGCCCCTTTTTTACCATCCTTATCCACCTCTTTTTGCCTTATCCTACCCTACTGTGCATACTAAAAAGATGTTTTTCCCTCACTCTGCCCCTCAAGTCACAAAGGTATGGTTAGTTATTGTCTTATTTTATTAATGCTTAGGATTGTGGTAATCGAGGCTCTATATCTTGAAATATGCTAACATATGATGGTTTATAAAGGTATTTTGAGATATAGAGAATGCAGGTGTAGCAAGTTGAACATGCTAAGGGAAGGATGAACATTCATTGCTTAAGCTGATCTCCACCCATCCTGTCGTTGCCCAAAGAATGTAGTCCCAGTGTATTATTCCACGCAAAGCTGTACAAGGGTAGCTGCAACAGAATGTGACAGATCTGGAAGGAAACAGTGTGCCACTGTTCGAAAATAGTTGTGATCTGTGGGATATCTTCTCAATCAAACAGGATCATCATTATTTCTGGGTCAATTAACAGTTTCCCTATATTTCCTATTCTCATCCTGCCACGGCTATAACAGTTGTTGTAATTAAGGCTACCTAAAGATTAGAGATCTTCATGGCTTCCCAATAATAGGGATAGGATGTTATTATTGACATTGTATAAGTATGGGGAACTGTTCTAAGCCAAGGGTTAAAAAAACCCTTAACCAAATTATTGTATTAGCTGCGACTGAGGTTGTGTGATTTATCTGCCCTTTTTAATACAAGGAGTTACTTCAGATCTTAGTGTTTTAACATGCATTACTTCCAACATCTCTGTGTGAAGGCTGGGCCCACCTTCCCATAGGGATTGCTGAGTTAAATTAGGAATTTTAATTATTTTGTTGTGTGATATTGTGATAGTTTCACTTTTTCATAGTAAGCTGCAATAGTTCTTGATTTACAGTGTGTTATTAATTGCATCTCTTGGAAAGCTGCAGTGGTATGGTGTGACAATCGAATGTATAGGTAATTGCTCCTTATGTAACTATGCGGTAGCTGTAACAGCCTTGTTCATCCCTATATCTTCCAATTGTTGTTTCTATAGATTCTCGCAATTTGTCCCTTTGCTTTTGTAATTGCAGAATTTCATTCCTGTACTTTGAATTTCTAGAATAGCTGAATTCAATTTATATTTCTGGATTTCTAGAATAATTAGATCAATACAGTTGGGTGAATCATTAGATGATTTGGTAAACAGGATTTCATTTTCTGCAAAAGTAATCTAGATGTGATTTCTCGAATCTTTTAATTCTAGATCAGAACAGTAAAAGGTAATTGTGACTGTATTCTTTAGAGAGTAAATTATATTAAGTGGATCATTGGGATGAGCGTAGCTGAGCAAAGAATAGGATTATTTATTTACAGCAAATCGGTGTTTAAGCATATATAGTGCATGTTATCCTTGAAATAAAATACTTCCCTGGGTTGACAATAAATATTGAACACTCTTTATGTTAGCTATAATTAACTTGCATATCGGGTGCCCAACAGTTTCAAGCTTGCATAAAAATAAACCATGTTTCAAGCATAGTTGTTTTCTATTTCAGATTGTGTAAAAATGAAACAAGTCATTTTGAGCATAGTTCTTATTCTTTGTCAAGCTCGTTAAAAAATGAATCAGATACCTTGAGCATTCTTTCAACTGATCTTCGAGCTCGTTAAAAATAGTAAGATGGTGTTAAGCTTACTTTTCATTTTTCGAGCTCTGGTTAAAACATAAAAAGTGGTTTGATATTAGTTTATTACTTTTCCCTGCTATGGATTCAAACATGAAAAAGGCTAATAGAGTCCTCTTCAAGCTCTTTTTAGACTCTTAAAATGTGAAAAGACTGCAGAGTGGACTTGTCTTCTTCATACTCATAAAATTATTTGAAGAGTCATCTCTCCGACGGTAGATATCTCTTTTTTAGTTCAGATAAACAATTTACAAAAAGGAACGCTCCGGCCAATCATGACTGGAAGAGTTCTCTAAGGTATTATTTTATACTTTTTCGGTTGCTAGTGACTAAATCATATGAAAAAGGACCCTTTCGAATTTTTCTTTCATCTTAGTTCAAACTCTCTAAACATGAATGATACCGAGTTTTCTTTCATTGGACTCATTAAATTAAACATTGAAAGACCTTTTTTGGGGAATGAACCCATCCTTTCTCAGGTTCGTAAAACATATGAGTTTGGAATCATCTAAGGACGAGCTATATCGAGTGTTTGTTACCCTCTTTGAACTTGTAAAAATGAAAAGAGGAACTCATCAATCATGATGGGGAAATTAAGAGAAAGGAAATAAATTTCATTTGCAATTAATGGCAGTTATTAGTCACCTTTGAACATGGCACTTGTCTGCATTTCATTTAGTCAATTGGGTATTCAACTTGTCTCTGAGTTCATCCACTTTCATGAGTCATGTTACTCCTTTGAGTCATGTCCATTGTCGCATTGTGTTCCCCCTCGTCAAGTCAATGTTGCCAAGTCTTCAGTTGTGCCGCCCGATGTTTAAAGGGAAGTCATGTTGAGATTTTACACCTGCGGTTAAACAAATTTTTGTGTTAGTTACTTTGGAGTCATTCCTGTGGTTACATCATACTCAACATTCCAGAACTTTGTTTTGAGTTTCGTGTCGTCGATGTGGGATTCATTATGGCCCTCCTTCGACGATATTATTCTTGTCGACATCAGCTCACCATCTAGGAAATAGTTTTAGAAACAAAAGGATAGTACCTTGAGATTTGTATACCTCAATGATAGATTCTCTCGCTCTCAACATAGGTTCACATCATTGACCTTTGATCGAAATATTCCACTAGGTGTTCGACATCAAAACATCTATTCACACTTAGTAGATTGTACTAGGGTACCTTGGGAATCATTGACATCAATGGTGATCTCCCTCGCACTTGTTAACTGTTCACATCATTGGCCGGTAATCAAGTGGTTTCTACCATGTTCAACTTCATGACAATGTAACCACATGGATAAAATCATACTTTGTGGAAGACGAGACGAAGACCTTGGGTATTTGTTAAGCACTCATAGCTTTCTCCCCAGGTTGCGATGGAGTATATTGTATGAAGTACCAGAATGGATCCACATTTTTATGGTCGTGGCTATACTCAAATGTGCATTCATATGACATAGATCTACATTGTATATCTGGTAATTATATCCATTTTGTGTCTTCTATCACATGGATCTATTTTGTATTCTAGTAGCCATGTTTGTTTATTCCTCTCATGGATATTCCTTGTATTGGTCTGCAGCCATGATGAGGTTACATTTACTCATGAGTCAAAGTATTTATGTATTGCAGATGTCTACTCGATGATACTCTCCAATCAAGCTGGCTCTTACCTCGAAGTGATAACTTTCTATGTCCAAGCTCTCGCCTCTCGTATCCCTCTAGCCTCATGCTTTGGGGGGCATTATGTTATACCCAAATCCTGTCACCAGCATGTGATAAGATCTCTAACACCATTATTTTCCCTCAATCCCAAACATGAAGTGAAAACAGTGCTCCAAATGTTGATCCTACATATAAAAACTCAAACACCACTCTTACCCTTAATCTAATAAGCGGTACCTTATACAACACCACTTGAGTTATGTGGAAGACAGGCGGTGCCACCACCTTTCACCTTTGTTTTTGGTGCGGTTCTCACCTTGCACCACTCTGTCACAAGGGAGTATAAGCGGTGCCCTTGGTAAAAAGTGAAAAAATGAGGTTTCACGAAGCTTCTAGAACAAAATCTTCATGGCTAGCCTTATCCCTACTCACCTGGGTCAGTTAAGCTCTAGATCCATGATTTGGGGATCTCATGGCCACCTCACCCACCTATTTCTCAACCATTCCTATCTCTTTGAGCCCTGTAAATCCAAGCTCATACTCCATGGTTGAGGGGAGAAGAAAAGAGTGAAGTTATGTTATTGAATTAACATCCTGGCCTAATCCATTAGAGAGCATAGAGGAGCAAGTTGGAACTATCGGGGATGAGATGTTAGTCTTGTGAAGGAGTGCATCGAAACTAAGGAAAAAGGTTGTAAACTCTTTCATTTCATATATTAATGCAAAGTTGGTTCCTTTCCCATATATTTGTTGTGTTATAATCTCACATGTGTATTATCAGATTCCTTAGTCACTGATATAGATCTATGGATAGTTTTCTAGTATCTTTGATGTTGTTGTATGTTTGATGTGTTTATGCAGGTCTTCCATCATAGATCTTATTCCAGGCATCTACGGCTTCTGGGGAAAGTCTTCCAACCTAGTTGTGACTCATTTGTTCTGGATCTGAACCATTCAGACCAGACGAACAACTTCTGTCTGCAGAAGGTGCAATATTCCTGATAACATGACTGGGCCCAAAATGACTATAACTACCATTGTACATATTTTTATCTAGTAGTATATTAACTTACTTACAAAAAAGAATACACAGTGAGTGAGTAGTGTGTACATGGTGATCCTAAGATTATAGGAATATTTGTCCAAGATCACACATGTAACTAGGCCCCCTAGTTCTAGGATTTGATGGAATCCTACACATCCTACAACCCGTCCTATGTAGGTTTCCATCACAGCCTATAGGCCTCTAGGTTTCCCATGTCGCATCCTACATGCCTATAGGTTGCGATGGAAACCTACATAGCCTACAATTGGGCCTATGGAGGCTTCTATCACAATCCGCATGCATGTAGGGCACTGGTGGTATTAAACTTCTCTAATGTACCACACTGATACATAAATAATGATTATACATAATCTAAATTAAAATTTATTCAAAAGAAAACATTCTTTCAAAAGGTTGATGATGTAGTTGACCATTATAACGGTAAAATACTCTTCAATGTTTTACAATATTTTTACCATTTAGAATCTCATAAACACAAACTGCTAATCAAGCTTGAAAATCTCTATTTAGGTGCATTTGACAATTCTTATGTGACCATGTTAATCGTGATTTGATTTTTTACACATGATAAATTGCATATAGGAGGCTATCAAACATGTAAGGATTCTTGGTGTATGTGCATGTTATTGATTTTTCTTGCACAAAAGATAAATTTCACAAGCTTTTTCGATGTGTTAAAGTTTAGAGGATTTTTTAAGGAATGATCAGTTTTTTGGCCTTTTCTGGAGCTTATACAATAAATTTGGCATTTCATAATCTCTTTGGGAAAAAGGTTAATAACAACCATTGGAATTACTTGTATAATAGGTGCACCACTTACTCATTGACATAGTATCCATTGCCACATTTTCTATTGCAGGCCTTGGAAGATATCTTCCATTAAAGACACATGTAAGTAAAACTTGTTTGAAGAAATTACAATGGGATCTTGTATTATCTTATGGAAATTCTTTATTTTAGTGTTAGAATGCATTTTTTACATGAGAGTTTTGAATATAGAAATAGGGTATAATTGTTTGAAAATTTTGCGTGCTTGTAAAATGCACCAAATTTGAAAATCATAGGAAAAATGGATTATTTTATGAAAGTCTATTGTTTGTCTTAGGTTTTGCTTATTTTTTCACTCAACTTGGTTGTGACTTAGGTTGGTCATAGAGTTATTGCACACCTATTGAGAAATATCCTAAATGTTTGACAACATCCCAACCTTTTGATTTCATGGTAGAAATGCCAAATTTTCATTTATTTATATTTTAAAACTTTTTTGGAATGGACAATGAATAAAGATGCATTATTTTCCTTCATGATGTAAGATAATTTGATATTTGAACGTTTCCATTTTTTAAGTTAAATCATGAATCAATATTCTTTAAAATTTGGAGGCTATCGATGTATGCATTTTCAAACTTAAAAAATAGCTTTTTTTATCAAGCTCTAATTATGCAATTTATTTTTACTTTTTATCATGCATGGATATTGATTTTCTAAAACAAATGAAACAAATTATTGCATTTTCCTCCATACTTTGGGTGATTTTATAGTTGAGGTTGTGAAAATTGTCGTTTCCCTTGTTGAGATGAAATGGCATTTTTTATCCCAAACACTTCATTCACCTTGTCCAAAGGAGGTAATTGGTTAACTATGAGGTTTGAATGGGTTTCTAGAAAAAAATAGTTGGTATTTATTGACTGCTTTAGGTTGGTTTTAGGTTGGAATTCCCCTTGTATGATCCTTTTACCTAGAAAATAATAAAATAATTCTAGGTCATAAGCAATCAATGTTGTGAAGTCTAGAGTGAAAAAAATAATGCGTTGGTTATGTAAAGTTTATTCTTCGAGGTGGTTGTCTCCTTCTTCGGGATAATGAAACAAAATAAACCCTGTTAAGATGACATGTATGGTCTCTCTAAGAAAAACATCCCATCTAGATGGCATAAAGATGTGTGCAAGTAATTCTTTAGAGTGGGGAATGAAACACGTGTGTGTAATATTCCAAGAGTGGGACATGAAAATATCCCATCAAAAGGGGTTGAACCAAGTCAAAAAATCCCCAAGCCCACACTTGTGTTTCCTTCAAGGGAAACATCACATCAAATATATGTATATACAATGTATGGCACTACGAATCCAAAGTTGAGTTATTCTTACTTGAACGAGTTCCTTTCTACAATGAGATTAGTGCTCTGATCAACAAACTTATCCAAGGATATTAATAAGATATACATCATACTATATATCTCCCCAAGTAGGATTATATATAAACAAATTGCAACACTATACAAGTACTCTTTACTTAGGGATTTCATCTCATAAGAATTTTGAACTTGCTAACGATTTACTTTTGATGTGTTCCCTAAAATTACCAATTATGAAATCACAATGGTTTTCATATCATATCGAAATGCTTCTATTAAACCTCATTTCATGATGGTTATTTTACTTCAAATACGGGTAGGAGAAGATAGGTTATTTTATATAAAATGTGTATATATTGAGTTTTAAAATTGCATTAAAAATGTATGCATATATATATATATAAAATTAAACTTCATTTTATTGTGAAATCAAAATATTATATTTGATGAAATCATATACAGTTGAATCTCTAGAAAATAAATGAAATGAAGGTTTCATCAACAACAAGAACTTCATTTTCTAACCAAAATTATTGATAGCAATTATATGATGACTAGAATGTTAGATAATTCAAATAAAGCTAAAATTTTATACTTTGTATAATTAAAAACAAAAATAAAAATTTTAGTATGTTATTATTTCTCTCTTTCTATATATATATATATTCCCTTGAATGGTTATATTAACAATTCCTTATAACTATACAAAGTGTACTAATAAAACATTGAAGCACGTGATCTTACAAGTTTGATGTATGTTATGGTTTATACTAGACAGTATGTTGTCCATGTAGTGGGAGTTTTCTGCATGTCAAAACCATGGAAGGAACATTAGATAAATGTAAAGATCATATTTAGATATTTTCATGGCACTTTATGTTGATATTACAGCATTGGTAGTCATTCTTCAGTCTTGTAATATCAAGACAGTAGGCTTGTGTAGTCCTATGAATATCCTCATATGATTGAGGTGGTGATGTTGTAAAGTCTTGTGAGTAATATCAAGACAGTAGGCTTGTGTAGTCCTACGAATATCCTCACATGATTGAGGTGAACAGTAGGCTTGTGTAGTCCTACAAATATCCTCATATGATTGAGGTGGACAGTAGGCCCTGTGTAGCCCTATGAATATCCTAATATGATTGAGGTGGACAATAGGCTTGTGTAGTCCTACGAATATCCTCATGTTGTGAGGTGGTGTACTTTACTATGTAAAGTAGATATACTATGTGATGTATGGCTAGTCATGGTCAACAAGTGCTACAAGTCTCCTTTAGGGATTAGCTACCCCTAGAGTGATTTACTTTAGCATATGACTATATGACCTGGGGAAATACATATGATCATAGGTTCGGAAACGATCTTATGAGTATGATATGATTAATTAATGAAAACACGCATGGACCATGCAGAGATATTTAATTTAAGCACAAAGATAGAGAGAGAATTTGAATTGCAGTTATGGTAAACAAGTTCAGTTAATTAATGATTCAACTCCTTAATTTATGCAAATGGTTATTGGAAATAAACACTGATGGAGATGCACTAGTTTTGTTCAGTTACATTCAATTATGTTCAGTTACATTCAGTTCAACTCAGTTAACTACTCAGTTAGAGTTAGTTAATTAATGGAAGGCACATATCTTCTTATGGGAGATAATTATGGAGTGCCAGCTTGGCACCAAATCATGGGGGTGCATGATTGAAGATGAATCAGTGTTCAAAGTGTTAACAAGTTGCTGATACATGCAACCATTCTATTTTTGTTGTAAAACCTAATTTGACTTGTTTTTAAAGTGCTATGCACTTGGCAAGTTAGAAACAATTTTGCATTTTGATCTCCTCTCTCTAGTGCTCTCAGTGAAAGCAATCTACTATTGTGTTGTAATAATTCTCTGCTACTTATTAATCATACTCTAAGATCGTTTTCTAGGTTTTTTATCCTCTGAATCAGTAGAGGGTTTTCCCAGGGTATATCCTCTGTTCTATGGTTTGAATTATGTCTTTGGATTATTGATGAGATTTATATGCACTGTTATTATGGATTAAAGTTTTTAAAGTTCAAGTTTCTTCACATTTTGCTCAATCACTTTTATAGTAGACAATATGATACG